>JAQMYJ010000021.1:11004786-11021184 GCA_030014305.1 Clarias laeviceps
ACTCTGTCAGAGCTCCAGAGGTCCTCTGTGGAGAGAGGAGAACCTTCCAGAAGGACAACCATCTCTGCAGTAATCCAGCAATCAGGCCTATATATAGTAGAGCGGCCAGAGAGTCTCATCAGACCTGAGAATTTTGTTTCTCATGGTCTGAGAGTCCTTCAGGTGCCTTTTGTCAAACTCAAGGCGGGCTGCCATGTGCCTTTTACTAAGGAGTGGCTTCCGTCTGGCCACTGTGGGTATTGCGCTGTGAATACTTTTCCGAATGCACTGTATACTATAATATAGTATATGGTTCTACCATGTAGTGTAGTATGGTACTATGCAACATGTACCACAATGTTGTCAAAAATATATTTTATATATTATATATGTTTATGTACCGTAGTCATATTTATAAAATAACCACCTGTTATAGTACCTTCCAAAGGTTAATACACAATACTTTAGTGAACACCATGGTACAGTACTTAATGGGTACCACAGCAGCTACTAAGGTTCAACAGGGTTCTATTACTGTATGCTACTACCAATAGTATATACCAATATATCGATAAATGGTACAGTATGTACAGTACAGTACAAACATACCATTTTAGATACCTGATGAACTTTGGTAACCACTGTTGTACTTAATAAGTACCATGGTATTCATTAAAACATTGTGGTACACACCACAGTACTACCTCAGTACCCACTTAAGTGACATAATATCTACCCTCGTACTCTATAAAGTCTCACAGTGCCTACCATGGTAATGCCTGAAGTACCACAGTAATACTATGGTATATTATCATATGTACTAATACATCACTAGTCATTTTTTTTATAAGATTAATTTAGTAAAATCCTAAAATGATTATTGAAAAGATTTTTTTATAATGGCTTCAAGTGCCATTTTTAGGAGTACCTTAAGGTGAAATGTCCACTTCATAGCAATATAATTAAATTTAACCACAGCATTGCAGTATTGTGCAATTTCATGCAATTTTGTTTTTCCTTCACGTGGAGTAATTGAGCATTAGAAAAAGAAATGTACTGTAATGATGATAAAGTCTAATTCTAAGCGCATTAACTGTGGTGTCATTGCGAGCCACTTTGTCCTGGGAAACCTGGCTCTACTAAACCTGGGATAGGAACGTTTGGCTCACCGTGCCCTCAAAGGCTATTTTGGTACGCAGGGCAGATTTTTCTGATCCCCTGCTCTGCACTCAGATGCTCTTTAATCTGTTCAGTCTATTTTCAAACACACTCCTGTGTCTATCCATAGACTACCTGTTCCCTTTAGACTCTCACTTGGACTCGCTTGGCCTAAAAGTCTAACTAAGTTTGGCGAGGGAGCTAACATCTGTGAGAAAGCTGCACCAACTGAAGCTCCATTAGAAGTTAATGTGTAAAGTCAGGGCAGGTGTCATGTCAGCGTGAGGGGTTTGAATCTTGCCTGCAGGGTGCATTGAGTTTGCATGTGGTGTTTGCATTCGCCTCAGACAAATATCGTGTGGTGGGTTTCCGCTGGGTATTTCGGTTTCCTTCACAGTATAAAGATGTGCACTGTAGGCTGACTGTATGTAGTACTGAATATGAATGGGTGTGCACCTGTTGGTTGTAAGGTTGGTGTTTCCAGCACTTGCTGCAATGGCCACTGGTGTGAAGGTCGTTGCAGTGTTAGTGATGATGGCTTAAATGGAAGGATGGATGGTTGTAATGGCAGTGCTAAACCAAGTGTTGAGAGTAGTAAAAAAAATTCAATTTCACTACGGACATTGAACATTGAGTAGGAATGGGTAAAGATCACTCTGTGTCTCTATCTCACTCTGTACAAGGTGACAAGGAGCCAGAAGCCTATCTAAGGGTAAAGGGGCACAAGGTGGAATACACCCTGGATGGGGTACCAGTCCTTTACACACCGATAAACTATGAATAATTTTGGAAATGCCAGTTAGCCTAATCTTCATATCTTTGGATTGTGGGAGGAAACTAGAGCACCAACCAAGCATGGGGAGAACATGCACATTTAACGCAAGGAAGGACTCAAACCCCGACCATGGGGTTGCAACCCACAGTGCTACTAACCACTATGCCACCCTTGGTAAAGATCATAGATCAAAATTTGGTTTTATAGGGTGACACATGTTTCCTCATCACCAGCCAATCAGAAACATGAGTGGCCAAACACCAGTCTTTTACTTAAAGTTAATCATGTTTTATCTCTAGATAATGAAGCATAACCAATTGTTCTTCAAAAAAATGTGATACGTGGTTGTTGGTCATTGGTGGTTTCCATGTGGAAGGCCTGGGTTCGATTCTCAGCCAATGCCCAAAACCCCAGCCCAGATAAAATGGGAGGGTTGCATCGGGAAGGGCATCTGGTCGTAAAACATGTGTCAAGTTGTGTGGATCTGACGGTCCGCTGTGGCGACCCCTCGACGGGAGCAGGGAGACTAACAACAACTTGAATGTGTGTTTGTTCTGTTCTGCTGCTTGTGCTTTAGTGCAACAGATCAGAAAGCATTTTAGTTTTAAAAAAACCTCAGTAAAGAACAATAGCATTTGCAAACTTAATCTGCATTGAATGACAGTACAGTATTACATTTATGTATGGCAGTGTATGGCATTCCCGTAACTTGCCATTATATCAAGATGACATTTTGCAAACTTGCAACACTGAGTATTATAAAATAGCCTTTGTCTCATAACCTATAATAGTCTTATACTGTACAGTGAGTTATCTATATAGTGGGATCATACAGCATCAGTATTTCCATGAAGAAGTCCAAAATACAAAATAGCAAGAAAACTAAACGGATTTATATGTCTTGTTTTACCCTGTCTAGAGGAGCATTATTCATGTTGAACTGAATCACAGAGTGGTTTTATTTACAGTGGATGTCGCCCCTACCAGTGGTTGGTGCGAGTTTTTTTTCATGCTGTACCTTAGGGCTATGTTAAATCTACAGTATGTCACTTGGTGCAGCCGTTAATCACTTGGTCGTTCAAAAACGCAAACACAGTGGCCATTTCCATCCAAAGTAATCTTTCTCTGTCTCTTACCCTGGGCAGTGACCGACATCTTTGTAAAGAACAAAAGGACGACTGAGTGTTAGCTGTGTCTTTTGTATTTCCAAGGTTGTGATAGCAATTGTGAGCAATTTTCAGCAATTAGCATCTCCGTAATAATAGTGCTTACAGCAGTAGGTAGAGATTTAGGCCACTGCTACACAATCCTACCATTAGACTCATCTAATTTATACAGATCAAGGAAGAACAGGAATCTGAGGTTACAGAGGGCAAGGCTCACTGAAGGCTAAAATGGACAGACAAATATCACCTCAGTTTCCTGTCTTGTGCTGTTGCAGTTCAACCACCTCAAACTTTGGCATGTTGGATGCTTTTCTGCATTGTTTTTCCGATTGTTTAAGTTACTCGTCATCGTTTCAGCTCAATGTGACCATTTATCACTGATCTTAAAACTCTTAAACTGTTCTGTGCGAAAATTCAAAGAATTAGCCCTTTCTGAACTCTACAAACCACCCCACCAGCAACCATGCAACGGCCATTCTGCTGGCCAGTCTGATCGAATAACTGCATAAATCAGCAGGTGTACAGGTCATGCTAACAAAATGGCTAGAAACTATACAGTACAGAAAGTCCCCTACATACGAACATTCGAGTTAGGAACATTCCAAGATACATCCAAGAACATTATGTTAGATCACAAGTACGTGCACCGTGGATCCTCTGCAAGGAGGATGGGATGTAAGCAGAAAAGCACCGGTGATGAAGCTGGTACTGCTTAGAATCGGCAAGCAGTAACGATGGAGACATTCGAAAGAACAAGGGCAAGTTCATGGAACATATTAGTTTGATACTGTGTGTAGCTAGTTAGTATCCTAGAACCTAGACCATGTTTGTTGAACAAACTGGACTTACGAACAAGCTCTCGGAACTCAACTTAACCATTGAATTCATTTCTTTTTTGCATCCTCTCTCTTAAGACTTAAGTTTGTTTCCCCCTCAAACAAATGAACGTCACCCGTGACACCCTCCACAGGAAGTGTATCTTTAGCATTTGCTAATTTCCATCGATTGCCTCCAGACAGGCTTAGCAGATGAGCCCACTTTCCCACTCAGCTCTCCCAGCTTTCTTTTTAACTCTCCCCGGCTGTAATATGTTGCTTTGTGTGTGTCTCTCTCTCTCTCTGTCTCTCAATCCCCCTCCTTTGCTTTTCCTTCATAATGCACACAGTCATTGTCTATCTTTTACCACACTTGTGCTTATCCAAAACATGTCTGGCTGAAAGAGACCCATTGCCGAGTCTGCGTCTAATGATTGATGGCTGTGTAAGAAGGATTAATACATAATGCTTGAGCAAGGTTTCAGCCTTGCTAGCTCCTAAGGACACTTCAGCAATCCCTGCTTGAAAAGAATGTTCTGCTGAGTATCAAATGGAGCAACTCACAAAACGTAAAATAAATTGTCTTTAAGGCTCCAAATTGAGTGTTTTGCAAATGCTGGAAATCACAACAATGGATATATTTATATATGATAAATATATGATTTATAGGAATTCAAAAACTATCCATCTACACTTTTAACCTATGCAGACTCCCCGCTCATCATGATGACATTAAACTAATTATTATTTTTTTTTAAATAACTGTCCATTTTGTCAAAAATCCTAATCAAGGCTACAGGCTGTAAAAGCCAGTGGCGCTCTTAACTATGCCTCGTAGATATTTGATCAAGCTGTCAGCTTGAAGGCTAGCTCAATGTCCATAATGCGGAATAAATGTCAGAGATGTCGATGCTACAGCAGCCTGTTCTCATGGACAACAGCTTAGGCATAGTCCACCACTGTTTTTTTTTCTACTTCGGGACAGGTTTGATTCCCACCTCAGGTCTGTGAGGATGGAGTTTGCATGTTCTCTACGTGCCTGTTGGGATTCCGCCAGGTGCTCCGGTTCCCTCCCACAGTCCAAAGAAATGCTGATTAGCCTAATTGGGCTGATTAGCCCAAGTTGCTTGTAGTGTATATGAATGAGCGTGTAAGTGTATGTGTGTGCCCTCTAATGGATTGTCACCCTGTCCAGGGTATAACCTGTCTCGTGCCCAAGTCTTCTGGGATAGGCTCCAGGCCCCCACGACCCTGTATACAGGATAAAGCACTATGGATGATTGAGTGAGTATTTGGCCAAACCAGTTAATTATTGAGTTCAGATGTTTCAGTTATTTCCAGTGTAGGACAAATCTTAAAGCTTCAGCATACCAAGACATATTGGACAATCCTATGCTTTGGGGAAGGTCCTTTTCTATTCCAACTTGACTGTGCCCCAGTGCACAAAGCAAAGAATATAAAGACTGGAATAATGAGTTCAGTGTAGAAGAACTTGACCCTAACGCAGAGCCCTGACCTCGACCCCATCGAGCACCTTTAGGATGAACTGGAACAGAGATTGTAAACCAGGCCTTCTCGTTCAAAATCAGTGCCTGACCTTATAAATGCTCTACAGAATGAATGGACATGAATTCCCAAAGAAACGACTCCATATTGTATAAGTATATGTATTTGCCCATCATCACGCTTAGCTTACTGCCCCAGTGGCCAACATATGATCCTTTCAATCCCACCTTTTAAACGCCTCCTGGGTTGACACCCAGGTGACGAACAGCCAGATTAACCCGGATTACATCCAGACTTTGAGATTAGCCTGGGATTGAGTACAATTGCTAGATTGCTGTGTGCATGTGTTTGGACGAGTGTAGTCAAAAGCTTGTGTATGGGTGTGGATTCTTTTGGATGATTTGATGAATGTGAGTGTGTAAACAAGTACGCAACAGTGTGCTGAGGAGGGCTAGGCAGTCTGCAAGGTGTCTGTGTCAGGAATGGAGCCACAGGCGTGCTGCTTGCAAATCATTACCACAAGCCACACTGTGGTTGAGCAAAACAGACTTAACAAGAGGATCTGTGTTCCTTACGGGATCAGTGTTAGATGATGGAGATCAGGGTCAAGCTTTGGGATTATTTCTAGCTCATCGGTTCCAAGTTTCAGAACAATAAAATCAAATTCGTCAAACTTTGAAAAACTAAATGAGCAATCAAGGTTTTGTTCCAAGTTGATGTGTGTACCTTGAAGATTTTAGAGAACTACGGATGGCTAGTGGTAGTCACCTAGCCAGTCATGCAGTTTTTACTGCACTTGCTAATCACCGGTCCTTAGAGACAGCTCCTGAGGCAGTGTGACTGAATGATTGAAGCTCTCTTGTGAGTTGGTGTGAGTCACCTGACAGTCACAGATGAAACCTAGAACATTGGACTGCGTGTTCTTTTTTCCTCCTTTTTTTTTTTTTTTTAAACCCAAATCCATTTCTTTCACTTCATACTTTTATCCTCAACCCGCCTCATACACTTCCCGTTTTTTTCTCCCCAGCATTTAACGCTGTAGTCATGGTTACCCCTCTGCAGCTAACGTCAGCCGTGGCATAGCTGTCAGAGGGCTGCTTTCTGATCGCCTGACATGGGGCATTTTTCGACGCTGTCACACCGTTTGGCTTTGATTAAGTCAGCCCCTTGCCTGCCGTGGCTGCACAACATTGCACTATTACACCAGCATGGGGGCTTGTGTCATTTGGCTGAGCTGTTGGTTGAGAATAGGAGCTTCTTGGAGGGGGGCCAGAGAACATAAATACCCCTCACTTATCCAATTTCTCACTGCTTTGAAAAGGAGCAGAGTCAAAGTGGCACGGTTTTTTCGCCTGATAGCGTGGGCTGGAGAATCAGCCCTTCAGAAATCCCAGGAGAGAGACAGAGAGAAAAGAGAGAGGGAGAGAGAGCGAGAGAGAGAGAGGCAGGGGGCTCTTTGAGATCAGCCAACTCTGGAGCTCATCTCCAGCTCAGCTCCAAGATAATTGGCTGTGTGTGCTCGATATACATTCACTAATATGAGCCGTAATAGCTCTCGGAATCACTATGGGAAAACAAGATAGCTCTTTTTTTGCAAAGAAAAGAGGGGAGAGAGAGAGATAGATTCCACATACGCGAGCTAATAGAGGTACTTGATGAACGATAATTCGGTGAATATAAGTGACGGATGCCGGCGCGTGTTGTGTTGGGTTTGTTGTGTGCTGTTTTTCTATCTGTCTGATGGTTTTGTTTTCCTGTTTGAGTACAGGTGAAGGACAAGTATGTAAGTGATTTTGGGGGTGTGAAAAGTATGGTTATGTGATAAACAGATGGAGGATATGGAGAAAAGGAATGAATAAGTGTGAAAGTGAGATGATGGTGTGAAGCACTAAATGCTGTACCGGAGTCCTGGATGATGGGGATGGTATTCATCTCGTCTGATAAAAAGTTAAATCTGTTCAGAACAAAGAAAAGACTCTTCAACTTGCTGCGTGTGCCTTTTGTAAAAAAAAATAGCACTTCTAAATAGGCCTGGGTACAGGATTTATCTTCTTGGAGGTACTTCTCAGGCAGGAGTGGTAGATTAGATGTGATAATTGCCAAACCTAGGATATGATGGGAACTATATAAATCTGACAAAATATACAGTGTTCCTGAATTTTTTTTTTTTTTACTTATTTGTCACACTTAATCAGTTAATGATTAGGATCAAGCAAATTTTAATATTAAACAAAGAGAAAATACAAAATGCAGTTTTTAAATGAATTCATTTATTAAGAGAAAAAAGCAGTCCAAACCTGCCTAGTCCTATATGAAAAAGTAATCCCCCCTTGATAAATAAAGTATTTACATGTATCAGTCTAGAAAGAGTTACAAAGCCATTTCTAAGGCTTTGGTACTCCAGCGACCCACGGTGAGAGCAGTTATCCGCAAACGGAGAAAACTTGGAACAGTGGTGAACCTTCTCAGGTCTACCAAAATTACTCCAAGAGCACAATGACGACTCGTCCAGGAGCTCATAAAAAAACATCTTAAAGAACTGCAGGGCTCACTTGCCTCAGTTAAGGTCAGCGTTCATGATTCAACAATAAGAAAGTGACTGGGCAAAAATGGCATCCATGGGAGAGTTTCAAAGTGAAAGTCACTGCTGACCAAAAAGAACACAAAAGATCATCTCACATTAGCCAAAAAACATCTTCTGGCAAATATTCGGTGGAGACAAAAGTTAAACGTTTTGGAAGGAGTGACACTGGCATGAAACTAACACAGTGTTTCATAAAAAGAACAGTCAAACATGGTGGTGGTAGTGATGGAACCATGAATTTTGTGCTATACCAGAAAGTCCTGACGGAGAATTTCCATCCATCAGTAAAACAATTCTGAAAAGACGAGTAATTCTCATCCTCCAAAACAATGTGAAAGATTCATTGTCAGTTATCGCAAACGCTTGATTGCACTTGTTGCCCCCAATGGTGGCACAACCTGTTTTTAGGTTTAGGGGGCAATTACTTTTTCGCATAGGGCTGGCAGGTTTGAAACGCTTTTTTTTTTACCCTTAATAAATGAAATCATTATTTAAAAACTGCATGTTGTATTTATTCTGGTTATCTTTGTATAATAATAAAATTTGTTTGATGTTTAATTATTTAAGTGTGACAAAAATGCAAAAAAAATAAAATAAAATCAGGAAATCAGCAAATACATTTTCATGGTGCAGTATATACACAGGGTTAGATTCCTGACTCGGGTCTGTGTGTGGGTGGAGTTTGCATATTCTTCCAGTGCTTGCTGGGTTTCCTCTGGGTTCTCTGGTTTCCTCCCTCAGACCAAAGACATTAAGAGTGTGCCAATTGGTGTCCAAATTCCCTTTAGTGTTTGAGTGTGTGTGCTTGTATGCTCCGTGATGGATTGGCACCCTTCCTTGTGCCTTCCTGCAACCCTATACTGCAAAACCAAGTAATCTTGTTTTAATACTGAACGTTTAAGATTTATTTATTGCAGCACTGATTACTTCCTGATTAAAGGCGTGTAGGATCCCGAACCTGGGCAGAAGGCTATCACACACACACACACACTGTACACACCCTCACTCACACCTAGGGGCAATTTAAATGTAGCCAACCTGTCTATCTATATGTATGTTTTGGGATGTGGGAGGAAACCAGAGAACCCAAAGGAAACAGGAAGAGTAAAATGTAAAAAAGTAACCTGAGCCCAGGAGTGAACCAGAGACCCCGAAGGTATAATATAAGATTACAGTACACAACTACAACTTCTTTTGCTTTGCTTCTGCTCCCATCGCATGTATAGTCTAAATTGCTCCTTATTTAACAATGTACAAGATACTTTTTAAAGGTTTAAATAATTCTCTTGAACATGGTGCACTTACAGTTTTATTACAACCATTAAAAGTTTCATGGCTTCTGTTTGGTAAATTTTTTTTTTTAATGCTGAATTGTTATTGCTTATATTGTATGCTATAATATTAAGGAGTTTCCTTGTAGTGTAGTGTAGTGTAGGCCAAATTCTTACCTGCAACTGGCTCTTACACTAACTAGATAATAATAATGCAGGAAATCCTGACGGGCAGCGTTACGGGACTTGCTGTGATTTGTAATATATAGAGCAAGTAAATAAGAAAATATAATTTGTGCATGTGTGTGAGTCAGACAGAGAGTGCAATAGAGATGGAGATTAGTTGAGTGATACTGTACAATGATACAATGAATGCAAGGATTCTGTTGCACAGACAACAACAGGAGGTGTTGTATAAAGTCTAAAGCTGTATAATGTTGTACTGTATAAAGCCCCTAAAAATCTATAGCAAGTAATATATATGTAATATAGCAATAATATATGTAAAATAGCAAGACTGACCACTGTCCTATACAGTCTGGCTAAAACCGAACGCCAGCCATAACGTTTTATACAGGAGTATATAATTTTGGACGTATATTATCTGTATTCTTTATACATCGTGCATACTTTTTTGTACCATAGTGCACTACATTCTGTAGAATATATTTAATATTCCAGCATTACATGTACTAGTTTGACAATATGTTATATATGTGTGTATATAATGCTGGCATCTACAGCCAGGAAACACATTTCCGGAGATGCATTTCCTACTTTTTTTAAAGAAAGTCTCCTATTCATACAAGAGAGTGAAAAAGGGAAAGAAAAAGTAAAAGGAGAGCACAATCGATCTTGTCAAAAGGCAAAGTGACGCTCTGAACTCGCAGTCAGCCAGAAATGTGTCACTCAGCTGCTTCAAGCATAAAATATAGATTAAATTTTATATGCGCGTGTTGTTTTATCAGCTGTTTGAAGAATGTAATGCATTACTCAGAGCGTGCGCATTCATCAGATCTAGACACGGAAAAAAAAAAAATCCTGATTTTATAGCGTTACTCTTCATATCTATTGTTCTTCTACAAAGTGCTCAAACGCTGTGCATTTACTATACAGCGAATTGTACAAAGCAAAGGTTGTGTAGCTCTTGATGTCTTTACATTGTCCTGAAAGGAACTTCAAGCAGATCACTCACAATAATTAATTACTTAATTCTCCCAAGAAGAAGAGAAAAAAAAAAAAAAAGAATCCCCAATTATTGTGTTGCAAGAAACAAACCCATGTTTACTTCATCTGTTCCTGTGATCTAAATATGGTTTATCTTGGCATTGGAAACAGCCCCCTCCCATCTTTTTCTGTTCTCTTTGTTCTGGTGTTCTTCCAGCACAGTAAGCATGCCAAAATCACACCTCTCTCCCTCTCGCCTCTCTCGCTGGCTCCCCGTCATATTTGGAGGCCTGCAATCGATAGGGGCGTCTGCGATCATGTTGCCACGTGTGATTCATTTGGGTAACCTTGGCGACGGTTTGATGTGCTTGCTGTGGCGTGTGTTTGTGTGTGTGCGTGCACATGTACATATATGTGTGTGTGCATGACTCGGTTGGTAGTGGTGTGAGTCAGAGAGAGTATTTGCTGCGTGGAGGAACAAGGCTGACTGCCGTATCGATCTGCTTCTTGGTGCCTGCCACGCTTTATTTGAACAGCCGCTTGATCTGAACAATTAGAACAATTAGGAATGATTAGCGGCTGCCAGATTATTATTATTATTATTATTTTTTATTAAGAGGATTCATGTTATGATCAGGAATAGTATGCATAGATACATAATGATGAAATATGTACATTTTCCTATGACATATCTTGAAGTATAACTAAAAAACCCTACCATTACCTGTTCCATTTCATAGCATAGCAGTTGCATATATCATATCAGATCATATTACTGTATATATATCATATCATATCATATAGCACTCCGTAATTTATAGCACGGTTAAACAAAATAAGACCACAATGTTTTTTGGTCCACAATGTAAAAGCAGTCAGAATCTCCTAAAGGACAATAAATATAAAAACAGAATAATAGACCCAGGTTAATTGCAGAGTCCTCTTGTGTTGTATTTTTCCAGATAAGATGTGCTATTGCAATATGTACACAGTATAGTATTAAATGTTTAACAGCATGTTTTTGTCTCTCTTCCCACCCCATTACCCATAATTGTCTCTGCAGAACTCCATTCGCCACAACCTGTCTCTGCATACCCGCTTCATTCGTGTCCAGAATGAGGGAACTGGGAAGAGTTCGTGGTGGATGCTGAACCCAGAAGGTGGCAAGATGGGAAAGGGTCCTCGTCGACGTGCTGCCTCAATGGACAATGGCACGAAGTACCTGAAATCTCGAGGCCGGATAAGCCGGAAGAGGGCCATAGGGATGGGCCGAGGACTTGGCGCTGGGCCTGGGATCCAGGGGTCCCCAGAACATGGTAGCCCAGCTGGGAAGGGTGGCATGGGTGTAGGGAGTGAGGAGTTTGATGCCTGGGCAGATCTGCACTCCAGAACAAGTTCCTCAGCCTCCACATTGAGTGGGTGCCTGTCACCAATTGTGGCTGAAGCAGAGCCAGATGAACCAGAAGAGGGAGGGTTGTCCTGTTCTGCTTCCCCTCGCCTCTATTCAAGCCCCACCAGTACCAGATCACCTGCTCTGGGCACTGGGGGCCACTGTCCTTCAGTAGAGCTCCCTCAATTGGCAGACCTTACTGGAGCCATTAGCTTGGAAGAAGACTTCTCTCAGCCACAGCAACTAAAGTGCAATGGATACCATTATGGCCCAGGACCCAAAGGGGAAACATCATATTGTGGTACTGTCTATGGTCAACCATCCATGAGTATGCTAAGGCACCATGCTCCTATGCAGACTATCCAGGAAAACAAGCCAACCAGCTTCCAGCGCCCCCTAAGGGCTTACTCAGAGAACAATGCTCTAGAGAGCCTATTAGCTGGTGGGCCACAGTATTGTGGAAAGGACATGGTGGTGGGGCAAAGTCAAGCTGCCCATTCACTAATGTCACGGTCTAATGGCATTGTCCACTCTCATGGCCATGATCAGAGCTGCAGTCACAATCAGAGCCAGAATCCCAATCCCAATCAAAACCTTCACAACGATCATGGTGCAAACCATAAGCAGAACTCAAGCCTTCATCACAGTCAAAATCCCAACAAGCATCACCCAGATCTAGAGTACAACCATGGTTCCAAACATCACCCTACTCATGACTATGGCCAACCCCACAAGCAAAACCATAAGCTTAACCCCAGCCCTAATTCAAACCACATGCACAGCCATATGCAGCACAGCAACACAAGGCAATCAACACTCTCTCCCAGAGTCAACAATGAAATGTTGCAACCTTACAACCACAAATCCTCCAATCCATATGGCCCTCGCGCCCACCTTCCCTCTACCTCCCTACCCCCTAACCCAGCCGGCTTCATGGATGTGCCCCAGGACCCCTCCTTTATGGCATCTGCACCTCAAACCCGGCATCAAACTTATCCAGGTGCTCAACACCAGGGCTTGACAGAACCCTGGCATGGATACTACCACTACCACCATCACCACCCGGGCCAGAATGGCAGCCACCAACCCGGTCACCACCAGCCACCTTCTAACCGATTGCAGCAGTCAGAGATGGAGATAGAGGTCCATCAGAGCAGTCTGGATGGTGATGTGGAGTCTGTTCTTCTCAACGATTTCATGGACTGTACAGAGGGAATGGACTACAACTATGACGGATCACTTTCACAGGGTGTTGGCATGGGAATAGGTCTAGGAATGGGGATGGGGATGTTTGCAGGGCCTCCGCAATCACATAACAGCCAGAGTTGGGTTCCTGGGTAACACAGGCACTAATGGGAAAATTTTACCCGTAGGGCCCTGTGGGGAGGTTGGGCGGGGTCTGATCAGGTCAGAACTGATTTGACTGTGATTTATTTTTGCTCAGAGAGCCAAACAGTACAAAAGAAGGCATTTTAAGGACGTATAGTTGCTCGTGTCGGTGCAGTCATTTTGAACGTAGAGTTCTCCATAAATATTCTTCCTCTTTCCTCAATCCTTTTCTCTGTGTTTCCCCTGCTGTGGATTAGTATAATGGCATTCTTCAAACCAAGCTTTGTCCTCTCTCTGTCCCTTGGTTCACTCTTAAATATCTATCACCTCTTTCTGGTCAAAAGCTCTCAAGCACTTTACATCCATCTCCCTAAATTCAGAGGCAGTAACAGCTACTCTGAAACCAGGGGAATCATATTGTTTGCTGGTTCGCTGGGTTTAATGTATCCAAATGACTCTGTTATCCTTCCAGATTGAAAAAATTGTGTTGGTGTATTCTTTTTTTTTTTTTTTTTTTAAGTAAAAAAATGATCAGATGATGGAGAAATAAATATCTGTGCCGTCAGCCAGTGTTATGTACATTTTGGTCTGGGTTATGTGTGTGTGTGTGTGTGTGTGTGTGTGTGTGTGTGTATGTGTGTGTGCGCGTGCGTGCGTGCGTGTGTATGTCCTCATCCCATGCAGTTTCATTGGATGTCTCTTTATCCATCTGCTAGGACAGTCATCCATCAGGTCCACTTTGTTGATATTCAGCATATCGTTTTTATTTTCTAAAGTAATGCACCAGCTATGCATCACTACTCCAAATCGAATGTGGCACTCAGAGCATCTTTTTTTTTTTTTCCAGGCAAACCAGCTTAATGTGTTTTGGCTAGAGTGATGATTGAAGTCGCTTTATAGCAAATGGTGA
Source organism: Clarias laeviceps (assembly GCA_030014305.1). NCBI lineage: Eukaryota > Metazoa > Chordata > Actinopteri > Siluriformes > Clariidae > Clarias > Clarias laeviceps. Next base: position 11,018,837 of record JAQMYJ010000021.1, read on the forward strand.
GGAAGAGGAGAAAGAGAGGTAGACAGACATAGAGAGGGAGGTAGACGTTGATATGGTGTGAGAATGAGAGAGAGGAAACATGCAAATAATACCCTGTTCCTCTTTCTCTCCATCTGTGGATTTATGTAGCTTTCCCTGTAATGAGATAAGGAACGATCCGAGGCTACCACGCTTCCTGAGCGAGGAAGCTCCGGTGCACCTCTGGCCGACTCTACTGTGGCGAGATCTCCTACGATCTGAAGCACTTTGAGCTTCAACTCAACTTTACATTAGCATATTGCATTACCATTAGACTATGCAGTGATTCTTTAGATAATCAGCGCTGATAGATCAGTCACAAAGCTTCTTTAACAATCACTAGCTGTGCACTATGAATCCTAATTCAGAATATTGCAGAATTCCTCCTTAAATGACATTCTGTTGCATCAGCTTAATAAAGTAAGTGGTTATAGCGTGGCGATAACATTGCCAAAAGACAAAACCATAAATCCAGACCCAGTCAGACCCAACTTCTGAGGACCGCTATATTGCACCGGCTTTGGAATTTTTACACTAGTGAACTGCATGCTAATTAGCAACAATCAGAAAATGGGTGCTATCTCCCTTTCTCAGACTTACTCCTGTCACATCCTCTTCATCCACTGATTACACTTAGGGGAGATCGAAGTAATTAAGTGCTTACCGAGAACGATGATTTGTGTGCATTTTCCATTTTCAAAACCAACTTTTTAATTTCGTAATCATGCTGCCACGCGAGATCACCTACTGCAACCTCCTCCTCCGCTCAGACGTCTCACTGCTAACCGACGTTCGTGCCAAATATCTGTCTTTGTTTTTCTCGCATATTATCCATGTTGTGTCACTTTGTGGCGGCACGGTGGTTCAGTGATTTAGCACTGTCGCCTCACCTCGCCTCGCACCTCCAGGGTCCGGGTTCAATTCCCGCCTCAGGTCTGTGTGTATGGAGTTTGCCTGTTCTCCCCACGCTTGGTGGGTTTCCTCCAGGTACTGGGGTTCCCTTCCACAGTCCAAAAACATGCAGATTAGGCTAGCATCTAAATTGCCCATAATGTGTAAATGTGAGTGTGTGTATGCCCTCATGCCCCAAGTCTCCTGGGATAGGCTCCAGCCCCCCGTGACCCTGTATACAGGATAGTCACTTTGTGGGGAAAAAAAAACAAACTATGCCATACAGTTTCAATGCACTGAATGGGTGAACATATACTTGGACATTTTTTCTTTTTCTTCTTCTCAATCTCTAAACCTTCTCATCAGGTATAAGTTTTTCGAAAAGTAGACCACGAGGGATAGAAGCAGAGGCAAGGTTTGAAAAAAAAGAAAAGACTGATCGATAGACTGACAGAGAGAGACGGATTGGAGAATGAAGGAGTTGAAAAGGAGACCGATAGGTTGCTCGAAGGAAAAAATGAGCTCAGAGAGAGACAGAAAGATATATAGATAGAGAGAGGGAGAGTGTGTGTGTGTGTTTCCATCAGAGTACCTTCCCTCAGCAAAGCTGTTTGAATCAGGCCAAATGTCAAGTGCCTCTCCGCAGCTTTTCCTGCACACACTTCTATCAGATAGTCAGTCTGCTCTCTCTCTCTCTCTCTCTCTCTCTCACACACACACCACAGAGGACAATAAAGCCCGTCTTCATCTGCCGTCTCTTTTTCCTCTGCCCTTCTTTATGTTCTTGGTGACCGACGCCCCATCATTCCCCCTCCAACCGTGTTTTGGTCCCTGACCCCATGTCTGCTTCTGTGTAAAGCTTCTTGTGTGTGTGTGTGTGTGTGTGTGTGTGTGTGTATGTGTGTGTGCGTGTGAGAGAGAGAGAGAAAGTGTGTGTGTGTGTAGCACAGTGGTGTATCTGAAATGACTATGGACATCCATTGAGGTTGTGCCCTGGTGTATCCACTAATGCCTGGCTAACAACAATATGATCATACAGTTTATATTTATTAGGTAAAAAATGTAAAAAAAAAAAAAAAAAAAGAGAGCGAGAGAGACGGGTCTGTGGGTGAATCTGTGGACCCCTGAATCTCAAGTCATCTTTATTATGGAATCATGATGTTATTACATTTTTGACTTATGTTTCCTCCTGTACAAAATCCCTATGGAGAAAAATTGTATAATAATTTTTTGAGAAACAAATCTTGGTTTTATTTCCTTTTTTTAAAATGATGTATCTGCTCATCTGGTGATTGTAAAATAAAAACAAAAGACAGAATATGTGCTGTGTGCTTTTGTGCATATATATATATATATATATATATATGTGTGTGTGTGTGTGTGTGTGTGTGTATCTCAGGTTCCAGGTCATGGTGCATCTGGTCTAGCAGTCAGAAATA
>JAQMYJ010000021.1:11034764-11062296 GCA_030014305.1 Clarias laeviceps
ACTCACTTATCATCTATACTACATACAGGCTCTACTATTCCAGTAGACACACATACTATGGGCAATTTGAGAACGACATGGGAAGGAAACTGGTGAGAACATGGAGAACATGCAAACTCCATGCACATAGACCCTGAGGCGGGAAGGCAACAGTGCTGCCTTCGTGTATGTTTATTTACACATAACGTTCTCTTTCAGTTTTCAAAGTTTAGTATGGTGCTTTATTGATACTAAGAATGAATATCCAGTCATTTATCTTCTTTACTCTGGTCAGGGTCGCAACGGATCCAGAACTTCAGGGAATTCGGGACAGGAGGAGGAAATAAAGCCAGTCCGCTGAAGGGCAGCATACACATGATCACACACTCATTTTAAGGACAGTTTAACATATCCAATCCATCTTACCAGGTTGTTTCTGGATGGTGGGAGGAAACGGTAGGTGGAGGAAACATATTTGGACATATGGAGAGGATATGTATAAGCCCACACAGGGAGTAAGCTGAGCTCAGGACCCTGGGGCTGTAAGGTGTGGCACTACTTTCCCTCCTGCATCATCTTCATACCATCCAATTCTTCAATGCAGAGACTTGTACATTTAAGCTTGTTACTTTTAGTTTTCTGTACTTTGCGAAAACTAGTTCATCTTAGACAACAAGATTATGATTGTGTTCATTTCTTAACTTTGTTTAAGCAACTGGCAACATCAGATGCTCAAGTTAATTGGAACACGGGGCCTTACAGTAAATAATCTCCACAAGTGATCTCTCTCTCTCTCTCTCTCACACACACACACACCAACAAGCCACTTAGTGTGCATGTGTACAGGCAGATGATTGAACATCTGTGTGCATGTATGGAAGTGTGTTTTAATGTCACATGCACTGTGCACGGATCTGCCGCATGGAAAAAAGTGTGTATGTTTTTAAGTAGCAAGATGTGTCTATTTCATTACTGAAGTTGTCTATGAGTTAGATTTAGATTTAAATCAACACATTTGAGAATTTGTAGTGCTTCGTGGTAAAAATCATGACTTTGAGAACCGTGCTTAAGGTTGTGTTGAGGAAACCATTCACAGTATTTAGTACTATTTGATCTATACCTACCTATACAGTATACATTTAAAAAAAAAAAATAAAAAAAATAAAAAAAAACTTACCCAGAGGTTTATTCCAAATCTTAGAACTGTTGTTCTCTTTGATAGGCACACTCTGACAAATCCTGAATAATCAATTATTGATTAGTAGATCTGAAAGATTGATGCTCTGCCTGGAGGCAGGATTAACCTGCGATGTGCGTTTCTCGGCTACAAACCACATCATCACACTGCTACATGCTGTGAAGCTCCTGATTCCTACAGCAGCTCTGCACTCTGGGACTTTTTCAGATCATCACAGCTTTGAAGCAAATCTCAATTTTTTTTGGCTGTTAGATAATGTATTTTATTATTATTTTTTTTTAGTGTGTGATTGCAATTCTGTAGTCACTATGCTCAAACGTAACACACAGAATCCTAAAATTTCTCCATAATCAGTTGCTTGTATTTATATCCTACATGTCCATCCGTCCGTCTCCTCACCCCGCCCCCGTCTCCCTTGTTTTGTTTCCCTTATGGTGATATGCTGTCTGACCTTTCCGGGGTTACAATAACCGTTGTCATACTCAAACTGGCCTTTCGATACAGGTGTCTGTCTAACGTTTTTTCTTTCTCTCTCTCTGTCACACTACAGAGGTGAATCCTCTACTGATTTATTTATGATGTGACTTAATATTATTCACTTTGACACCAGGCGAGAATGCATCGCAAATCATCCTCCAGGCTGTTTATGCGTTCATGTGCATCTGCCTATATTAGAAAGGATTAGATTTAGAACTGCATTCTCTCTCATCACACAGAGCAGATATACGAGATCATAATTAGGACTGATTACAAGGTCTGCTAATATATGAAAGAGTAGATACCATGTTCACTGTATCTACTAGCTATATAGTGATGCATCAGCATGTCTGGTGTATTAAAAAGCATATAAAATAGCATGATTCTAGTGGTTATTCAGATTTTTATAGAACTACACGTATATGTAAAACTCCATCCGTCCCAGAACATGAGAGCATGGAGAGAGCATGGAGGCCAGTGGTGACCATTGTATTTATTCCCGGGGTAGGACCTCACATTACTGGCAATTTGTTAACACCAATTAGTCTAATCTGCATGTCTTTGGATTGTACCGGAGTACTCAGAGGAAACCCACCAAGCAAGGTGAGAACATGCAAATTCCATGCACACAGACCCCTAGGCAGGAATCGAACCTGGACCCTGGAGGTGCAAGGCAATAGTGCTGACCACTAAACCACTGTGCCGCCTACAGCTATAACTAGCATTCTCTAAACCCTTAAAAAGGATGAAGCATAACACCTCTGAGTGGGTCCTACTGTATAACTGGAGAAAGTGTGCATAGTGACTCCCAGGGAACAGCAGGACATAATTATTTGAAGCAGCACACCTATATAGAAATAAGACCTATACGCCTGTTGAGTCACAGTAGAGAACAGTCATCCAACTATTGTTTAGGCCAAGGTGATGTCTTTACCTACCCAGTGGACCGCTGTTTGCTTAGAGAGAGTTCCCCAGGTGTCTTATTCCACAGCCAGGGAACAGTTGGTCTGAGCTGGATGGATGACTGCTGTGTGGTCAAAATAACACTTCAGGGCACATAGCAGGCACAGCAAGGAGCTCTCTCCAGGTTCACTCTCATTGAAGATGAAGTTGGGTAATATGGCCTTGGGCAGAAATCCTGGATTTAGCCACAAGGCCACCCCAGAGGCTTCTGGCAACCAAAGCATGAAAGACATACTGTCTAAGACTAATGTGCTTGGGGCTCATGCTTTCAGAAGTATTTACAATCCTGCTGTTGGTGATGGAGCCTGAGAACCCAGATCCACTGACACCTATGATCCTTTTGAAGGTGCCGACACTTGTCATCAGATTACTTTGATATGCATTATTTATATAGAATACTGGCCTGTTTGCAGGAAGTCATGATCAACCCTTTTGTGTAAAACTCAATACAGCTAAATCTGTATGTTCTAAGATGGGTTTGTCCATCATTCATTTTACTGGTCTCGGTTATTTTCAATCTAATTTTATAATTTTTTTAATGTCACATAATTGGAAAGAACAATCTAAAAAAAAATGCTATATAAAAACTAGGCCATTATTCAGACTGCAGCAGGCAAATCCGATTTGTGTCACAAATATGAATTTTTGCATCGACTGTCCACACTCATTTCAAAGTGATCAGATCAGGTTTGGCTCTATTCAGATTTCCAGCCCGAATCTAACACATTGTCGGCATATTTGCATCGGTTGCTGTGGTAACAACAGCGGAGGCGTGGGTACTCTCTGGCACATGTGTTGTGCGACATCAAATGCTGGCGACTAAACAACAAACAGATAACAACATAATCGTGTGATATTTCCTCATATATCGCCCTGTTCCTGTACATTCCCTCTAGCTTTGCCTGTATTGAGGCTTCCAACCCAAGTGCTATCGGACATTTCACTTCATCCTCTGTCCGACGTAAATTGCTCATTTCTATCTCGATTCCCTCCATCATTTTCCCCACTCATATTTTATGGGTTCATTTCAATACCACTGAACTTCCATCTCATGTTGCGATTGACATAAGGGACAGGTTGAGATGCGATCGAGACTGGGACACATCTTTAGGAATTTGATGTGGTTCATATTGGATTTGCAAAATCAGGTTCAATGTGGTTTTTTTTTAATGTTCAGACTACATGAAAGCAATCTGATTCCAATCTGGATATGCCAAAAAATCTGATTTGGGCTGGCAATCTGAACAAGAGGTTAGACTTGCTTGGTGAAATCAATGTTAAAAAAATTGTGTCAACTTGTGTAAACAATGTTATAAATGTAAAAATTATGTAATTTTTTATTTGTATATTTTTGCATTGTTTTTTACTTCTACTATTATTTCTATTCCATGGGAAATATGTGATAAAAGATGAGGAACTTCCAGTTACATACAAAAACTCCAAAATCACATGAACGTCTCCCATAATAAGAAAATAATTTTATTGTGTTGATTAATTTTATTCCTAATTTTGTAATTGTTCTACTTTATGCATGACGGGACAAGAGTTCATATAGTGAGTAGGTGGAAAAATGGGAAAGGATCGAGCACTGCATCTCAGGCTGCTGCCATTTTTTCTTCTCCAAGGTATCCAAAGCATGATGTCCGATCAATACTAGAATGGCTAAAATGTTGCTAAAATTCCACATGAAGTTGAATTTTGCTTACAGGTTTTGCTTTCCAAGGATTAGTCTTGGAGAAAGCAATATGTGAGAATGTTGTGCTCAACAGTTGAATCAGATGTTAGTATGTGTAATTAGTGCACTGATGGAAAGCTGTCTGCATAGGCGTGAGTACAGAACTAAACCCATGTAAACGGTAGAGTGCAGAGTGCTTTGATTCGTGTGAAGGGTGTATGATGTGAAGTATCAATGTGTGATACTGCGCGAGAAAGCGAGAGATACAACCTGTGTGGGTGGCTAGGTGCTTTTCTGTTGTCATGTTTAATTGAGTAACTGTATGTAGTGACTCTTCGTGTTCCAGTGAAAGTGTGTGTGTGTGTGTGCGCGTACAAGTTTGTAATTAGATGAATTTGTGTGGGGAGAGAGGGATATTAAAAGAAGCTTTGACCCCTAAACACCTAATTCATGCTTCAATATGGAGAATTCATTCTGCTCCATTCTGTTTACAGAGTTCAGGGCTTTTAGCAGCTTCATACAGGAAATCACTTGGAATAATGAAAAAAATATAAAAATAAAAAAGGCCTTGTCAGATTTTTGTGAAAGATTCTACAAGGAAAAAAAGTAGAAAATAATGATGGTAATGGGTTTATTGTACATGTTTGAACACAGCAGACACGTCAGCGTGCACTGACCAACCTAGATCTGATTCAAGTGTGAACTCAAGTTAACTTGACTTGTTGGGACAACAAAACCTTACAGAGCCTTTGCAAGCTGTTTAAGTAGTATCTGTGATTGAGGAAAAACAAGAAACAGGTGTGTTAGAAATCAGGTGAGTTTGAGCATTGCAAAATCTGGACTGGATTCAGATCAGTTGCTCCTAGTTTATCAGTGGATCTGGAAGTGAGATTCACATTACCAGCCTAAAGTGACTCCAATCTGATTATTTACCCTATTGTGACACAAATCTGATTTTTCCCCTATTCTGACACAAATCTTTTTTTTTTTTTTTTTACATTAATGTGATACAAATCAGATTTTTTTTACCCTGATGTGATACAAATCAGATTTTTTTTACCCTGATGTGATACAAATCAGATTTTTTTACCCTATTGTGACACAAATCTGATTTTTCCCCTATTCTGACACAAATCTTTTTTTTTTTTTTTTTTTACATTAATGTGATACAAATCAGATTTTTTTTACCCTATTGTGACACAAATCAGATTTTTTTACCCTGATGTGACACAAATCTGTTTTTTTACCCTGATGTGACATAAATCTTTTTTTTTTTACCTTATTGTGACACAAATCATATTTTTTACCTTGATGTGACACAAATCTTTTTTTTTTTTACCTTATTGTGACACAAATCATATTTCTTACCCTGATGTGACACAAATCAGATTATTATTCTAATGTGGCACAAATCAGATTTCTTACCCTATTTTGACACACATCAGATTTCTTACCCTATTTTGTCACAAATCAGATTTTTTTACCCAGGCATACTTTTTACATCACTCTGTCCAATTCTGTACAGCGGTTAACTTTTAAACAACGATGCTAGTGCCATCATAGAAGCACTTTCAGCAAGAAAACACATCTTCATAATGTTATATCACCTTAAACACTTTTTCTCCTTAGTAATTGCTAGTAGTTGTTCCGAATTGCCTTTGAACTTTCTGTGTTGTGCTAGCTAGTTTCACAGCATGCTAACGCAAGGTACAAAGCTAACTAGCTTCTAACCCAAGGTTGAATCACAAATCCCTTTCTAACACCTGATAAAGGGCCCAACATGAGGTGTAGACACAAGGGATTTTACACCTAACATAGTGCACTAGATTTCCATTTAATGCTATTTGAGATCCAACCACTGCACAGTATTGTATTAGTTAATGTTACCTGCACATTAAGCATGAGGTAACACTATTGCATGTGACACAGGATCAGGTAATCAGGTAATCACTTATCTAAGAAAACACATAGTTGCTTAATCTTTTGGTTGATGGTACTTCTGTCTCCTGCTGTGACTGATGTCATGGCAGTCATGTGTCTGCAAAAGGTCAATATGACAATGCATCTTATGCATTGCTGCCGGATGTCTATAAAAAAAAAATTCCCTCTTTTTGTTTCCCCGGATATCCATAGAACATAGGAATGCTCTTTGTTGTGGATAGTTGCGGATGTACCCCTTATGTCCCCTCTTGTAGCCTGCCTGGGGGGTCAGTGATACAACCATATATATACTTTGCTTTAACTCAAGGCACTGTCTTAGGAGTTATATACCTCATTGTGCTTTGAATAAATAAGGGGACATTCCCAAAACACCATTGTGCATGTGTTTAAATGTATAGTATAGTATCTCTCCAGATCGGCAAGCTTGTCGAAGCTCATTGTCAAAAGACACCATATTATACTTACATCATGACACTAGTCATATTAGGTTAGAATTGTAATATGAATCAAGCCGTTTTTATTCTAGTAGAATAATCGATAGCATCTTTATAATGAAGATAAAACACTTGGCACTTTCTTAATCTATAGTATCCAGCTTTTTAAAAAGGAATTATTTATATGGTGTTACTTCAGTGAGAATGGGGTTTCTTTTGAGTCTGATTCCTCTTAAGGCGTCTTTCTCATGTCTTCTCATGGAGTTTTTCCTTGCCACTGTTGGGTCTGGCTTGCTCATTAGGAAGAAATCGAAATGTTTACCGATATCTGTAAAGCTGCTTTGTGACAACGTCCATTGTTTAAGGTGCTATAATAATAACAGGTGAAGTGAACTGCCCGTAGTGTGTGAAAGAGTGTGTGTGTGTGAGCAAGAAGTGTTGTAAATTAAAGAATTGCAACATTTTACAGACTAGCCATAACTCTTTAATTAAATCATATCCATAATTGATTTTGAGTTATTGGCTGGTGTCAAGGGAGGACGATAGTACTAGTAAAAAAAGAAAAAAGAATAGAATAAAGAATGTTTAAAGAAACATATTTTCGGACAAAGACTATCACTTATTACTTAGACTTATTACACGAGTCGGGGTACAACCTGGACAATCTATTGCAGGGCACACACACACACACACACACACACACACACACACCTAAATGCTCATTCCCACACTACGGGCAATTTACTGTAGGAATGCCAGTTAGCATAATCATGTTTTTGGACTGTTGGAGGAAACCAGAGTACTTGGGTGAAACCCACCACAGAGGTGGGAATGCAACCCTCGACCCTGAAGGTGCAAGGCAACAGTGCTAACCACTACATTACCGGGCCACCCTGGTCGACTTATTAATTTAGTCAAATTCACAGAATATGTAACACAATGAGCACAAAATCATCTTCAATCAGCACCCAGTTTCCCCCACATTTCCAAAAAAAAAAAAAAACATGTTTCCTCTTCAGCTGCTAATCTGCTTAACATAGTTGGCTGAGTTGATGTTTGCATAGCTAGCAGTGCGCAAATAATTACGTGTTTGCTTGCTTATTAGCACACAACGGTATAGCTTTACAGTACATGCAATGTTCAAATGACTGAACTGTAATAAACACGGATGGACGGCAAACAGATAAATCATCAAACCAAAGCGCTGTTATTTCTCGTGGCTTTACAGGGTTGAAAGAGCATAGTCATAGCCAGAATCCTTCTAGTAATGTCTGTCTGCTCAGCGGCCATCTTGGCAAAGCTCCCGGGCAGTTATTTCAAGTCCTACAAGACCAGACTAATGTTTACTCGAACTGGAAGAGACCTATGTAGCGTAAACCGATTGACCGGTTGAACTTTGGCTCAAATATACTTATTCATTTGCATTTTCAGCTGCATATTATTAATCTAATTGTACAGACAGAGACGCTTAATGTTTTTGCTATGCCGTTGCATTGAGTGTTTATTCTAAGGGCGCTCTTTCACCTTTACCATGATTGCTGCGTGAACAGGTTGACAGCGAAATGAATCCATTCTTAACCTACAGTAGGTTAGTGGTTAGCACTGTCGCCCTGCCCCTCCAGGGTCCGGGTTCGATTCCCGCCGAGGTTCGATTCCTGCCTCATTGGGCATGGAGTTTGCATGTTCTCCTCGTACTTGGTGGGTTTCCTCCGGGTACTCTGGTTTCCTCCCACGGTCCAAAAACATGCAGATTAGACAAATTGACGGTCCTCGGATTGCCCGTAGTGTGTGTGAGCAAGAAGTGTTGTAAATTAAAGACTAGCCATAACTCTTTAATTAAATCATATCCATAACTGATATGAGTTATTGGCTGGTGTCAAAAGAGGACGATATTACTAGTAACAAAAATAAATAAATAATATAATGAAGAATATTTATAGGAGAGGTATTGGGTTATTTATTTGTGTGATCAAGCAATACATAAAAGGACAGAAAAGGATTGTCCTGGGATGTGGGAAAGCTAAAGGCCGTATGACGAACAGGGGAGATATTTTTTAAGACACCAATTAAGTTTTGATTTCAAGCATGCAGCGAGAACAAGAGCAAGAGCGAAAGAGAGGAAGCTAATCCTTAATGTTATTCAAGTGTAAAGACTTTGTTAAAAAGTGTGATTTGAGGTTTTTTGTTGTTGTTGCTTCTGCTTCCTTCTTCCTTCATTTTCCTTTTTTTTTTTTTTTTTTCTTAAACCAAACTTTGTGTTTGAAGTCAGGACGTGTTTTTTTTTTCTTTTCTTTCTTTCTTTTTGTTTTTAGGAACGTCCACCCCGGCTCTCGGTGCGGTGCTACTCTTGACTGTCTCCTGCGTTTAATTGTGTAGTGTATCGCAGTTGTATTCTCTCTACTCTCTCCGTGTGTGCATGTGTAAAAGGAAAAAGACAGGAGTGTAAAAGCGATTGGGAGAGGCTCTGTATGATATGCACATTTAATAAGCCCTATTAAAATCAAGTGGCAGTTCCTCACAAGACGAAAGAAAGAAAAAAAGAAAAAGAAAAAAAAAGTTGGTTGCTGTTTAATAGTTTGACCGCAAGCTTATATAAGCCTTTTAATTCGGCTGGGCTCCTGTGCTGGTTTCTTTCGAGGCAGTGCCGGGAGAGAACTCTCCTTTGCTCTGCTGAGAGGCACGCAACAGCAATTATTGGTTCTCTGGAGTCTTAATTAGCTAGCCGAGTCGACCTAGAGATGCGGGCGATGGAGGACCGTGCACGCCTCGGTCAACAGCCAAACAAAAATAGATAAAGAAAAGAGTATGGGTCCAATTAATGGCCAACTTCAAATGAGCAGTGAGAGTGCCAGACATGTATGACAGGGATGCCACTTTCTCTGTCTCTCTCTCTCTCTCTCTCTCTCTCTAGACACATCCATGGAACAATGAGCGAAATCCATGCGGTTATTCCCTACATACTTGCACGATATTCTGAGTTAAACTAAAGGTATAATCACCTATTTACAGATTTTTTTTGCCAGTATTGACAGTGGCTTCACGTGTGTCAAAGAGAGCATCCTGTTAGGTCAGTAAACGTCGTGTAATAGGAAAAACTAGCTAGTGCTGTGAATAAAACAATAAAACAATAAATAAATAAATATCGAGGCGATGGAAACCCTTTTTGACATAGGGGTGGCATAATTGGACAGGAGGTACTGCAGTGTTGCTGCCTCACCGCTCTAGAGTCCAGGGTTTGATCCTGGGCTCAGGCTATTGTCTGTGTCGACTCTCTCACGTCCTCCCTGTGTCCATGTGGACTTTCTCCTCTCACCCCCTCACATATTAGGTAGATGCGATACTTTAAATTGCCCCTAGGTGTGTCAGAACGTGATGCACCGAATGGACAGTCCATGCCTTCATGGGGCGTGCTTTGTGCACCGTATTGTCATGCTGGAACAGGTTTGGGCCTATTAGTTCCAGTAGAGAGGAATTGTAATGCTCGAGCATACGAAGACATTCTATACAAATTTTGTTTGTGGCAACAAACATTTTGGAAATGAATTACATATTGTGTTGATGGTCGGTTGTAAAGAAACTCTTGGTCATATATTGTATATCTAGACTAGAGGTATAATGTAATGGAAATACTTGTATTGCTCGAAACATCTGTATCTGCATATAGATTTGGACCAGATGTGGGCATAAATTAAACTGGAATGTCTTTTCATTTTTATATACCGTACTGCATATGTGAACCAGCTACTATGGGTACACTTCAAAACAAAACAAACCCTTTACCCACCATTAGAAATCTACTATTCTATCTACTGTATGCTGCTAGCCAGTAGTCAAATTCAGGTCCTTTTTATCTATGTCTGTAAAATTTTTCATTATGGATTATATCAAAATATTAATATGTTATAGCTTTAAAATAAATGCAATAATTTATTAGAGGTCCAGCATAGTGGACAATAGTGGTACTGTATGTGTGGGTTATATGGATTGGTGGCTCTATAAATAGATGAAATGGTAGAAATATTGCTTTACATTGAAGCTCAAGAAATACAGAGTTTCAGTCAGGCTTCTGAAACAAACCAGTGGAAAAAAAAAAAAAATTATAAAACAAAACAAAAAAGCACCACAGCAAAAAGGAATGGTCACTTTTTTGTGTCTGTCTTTGTACTGTATTTGATTATCTGTGGTCTGTAAAATGCATCCATATCATACTTATATACCAAACATCCTTAAACTAGACCAAGTTTTTGGCTACAAGCTACAAGGAGTGTTCGAGTCAAACCGGGACCTGTAATGAACCTTCTTGTGAAAGATCTTTACATACAGTATACAGAAGTCTTCAAGTACAGTACAGTGACGAGATACTTAGCCGCAGTAAAACATTTGAATGGTCCATGCATCTATCTATGTGTCTCTGTAGTCCAACTATGGAGCGTGGAGGCCAGTGGTGACCGTTGTATTTATTCCCATTTTTTCGCATATACTTAAATGGTGCAAACGCTTTAAAGAAGGCCGAACGTCTATGAGTGATGATCCCGGTTGAGCCCACTGCAGTTGAGACCCTGTGAACGTTCAGCGAGTGAAATGCCTGAACAGTGAAACTTGTCGCCAATTTGTAGAAGAGACACATGGGAAATGTACACACATTAATCAACACCACTAGAACATTAAAGGAACAGTCCAATGGGCAATTAAAGGAGTTCCTGGGAGGCCGTTTCAGACATGAAGCAGTCGATCTGAGCAAACCTTCTACCATGATGGTATCCAAGCACTAGTGAAACACTGGGATGAGCGCGTTTGTGTAGCTGGACATTATATATAGAAATAAACAGAGTTTTTCCTCATATAACTGTGCTCTGTTATCTTGCACAAAATCAACATTCCCAGTTTGACTTGAACACCCGTCATATTTGATGTTTTATCCAAAATTGAAACGGTTTCGAAAGACCCTGGACACATGCCGAACACGTGAGGGAGGAACTGCGCCGTCTGGGTTAATCTGGCACTGTTTTAAGCAGCGAGGATGCTAACAGTGTAGCTCTTGCTATCAACATTCTTTCCTGCCACGTTTTTAGGCGTGCCTCTAATGACACTGAGGTTCCATCAGCTCCAAGAAGTTGTGCTAATGATAAAGAGAGGAATGGTGCTAATGAAGCCAAGTGATGGCAAGAGGCACCAGGTGATGATGAGCGTGATAAGTGTGATTCCTGTCACTCCATTTGCTAGGCTTGTCAGATTAGCATTAGCATACAGCTTCCTGTTTGCCCTAATACTGTATGATCAAGACGAGTGCCTTCTTTTTTAGTGTATGGATCCTTTAGATTAATCTGTATGAATGCTTTGCACATATGTTAATAATTTGCCCTTTATTCGTAGACCGACGGTAACACTTAGGTTTCTTAGCTTGCATAGTGCGCATGTGTTTATTGGTATGTGTACGCGCCGGGCACGTTGCCAGGTTCTAAGTGACAGCACCCTCCCTCGTTGGCGCATCTCTGTCTCAAAGACTAATGGCACACAGAGAATCAATTACCACCCCATGCTGGTGCCATGCCAGAGTGAAGGGGACCTAAATACATTAACCTCTACCATCCCGGCCTGGAGTATACATCCCACACAAATACGCGGCTATGCAGGATTAAGGAGACCGGCGCTGTCTTGCTGTTTTACACAGAGGAGGGCTGGACACTCTCGCATGCACACTCATTCCCTGTCAGCGGCAATGTCCTTGTCCTTCTTCGTTCCGCCAGCGCTCCGTCATCAAGCCCTGTGGGACACCGCTAGCTGAATAGGGCATTCCTGACGTTCCATAGACACCACAGCCGCACCCCTTCATTAGACCAGAGGGGGAGAAGGAACCCCATGGGGTTTTGGAACGGAATACGAGTGGAAGTGTAGGCTGGTAAGGTGGAGTGGAGGAAGCTGAGGAGGTGTATCACTGCAGGAAGCTAGGGGATTGATATGTATGTGTGAGTGTGTTTGTGAGTCTGTTTGTGTCTGCATGTGTGACAATATATGAAAGTATGTGTCTGTGTGTATGTGTGAAGGAAGAAAATTCACAAGAAAGGATTCTATTGTGGAACTTCAGATGGTTTCGCCTTTGTTCATGTATAAAGCTTTTGAGTTTCAAAGGCACACGCGTGCACACAGATGCACACACACACACACACACACACACGCACACACCAAGTTCTTAAAGCAATGGAGCGATGGGATTCAGAATGGAGGGCAAGCAATATTTCATTCCCTCTCTCTCCTTCGATCTTAAATGCTCTTTTCAAATTATCCATCAAACAGATGAGAATTTCCCTTCTTCATCCACTTTGTACTGCCTGCGGAAAGAGAGATAGCGGAAATGAGAAAGAGATTGGGACGGAGGAAGAAATGGCTAGGAATACACTAGATATTTAGACGGTGTTACTCTACGTTCTTCTTGTATGGTGAAATGAAAACCTAAATGTCTATGATGGTTGGGATGTACAGTTACTGAATACAAATCTGATTGAAAAGTGTTTAAAACGGATACAAATATACAGGCAGACTATTCGTTTTTATTCTGAAGAATCTTGCCGTACATCCTGCTCATAAGACGTTTCACTATTGAATATACTACAGTCTACTATGGTAAAATAAAATACATACCATAATATACAGCAGTGTTACCATGGTACTTCAGATATTATCATGATAGGCACAAGGACATTGGCGCTACATAGGTACTGTGGCACTTCAGTGGGTACCGTGGTAGTATTATTTTGTGCACCACTGTACTTTAAAACTTTCAAACACTTTCCGTCATTGGATAAATCCATTAACATTAGTACTATTAGTCAAACACTGGTAGGAAGATTATTATTTTTTTTTTTTATGGCAGGATGGGGTACAGTGGCTACCAAAGTTCAAAAGGTATCTAATACGATATGTTTATACATACTGGATCATATTAGAAAAAGACACTTCTGAACTTTGGTGGCCACTGTGGTACCCAATAAGTACCACAGTATTCACCAAAGTATAGTGGTACCCACTGAAGTGTCTACCATGGTAATATCGAAAGTATCACGGTAAAACCATGGTATATTTATGGTATGTATTTTAATTGACGAATGGAACACTAAAGCATTGTGTATTAACCTTTGGATGGTACCATAACAGATAAAATGGCACTGCAGAGGTTACTATGTAAATATGTAAATAACCATATTTTTACCATAAACCTGTGTAATTAATTTTGAACAGTATCATGAATCATGTTCCATAGTTCCATACTACACTACATGTTAGAACCATGAATCATAGTGCCACAATACCGAAGTAAGGTTAGGTAAGTCCTACAGTGCCTACCATGATAATATCTGAAGTACCATGGTAATACTGCTCTATATTATGGTATGTATTTTAGTTTACCATAGTATATACAATAGTGAAACTTCTTATAGTACATGTGATGCTGTCAAAAATATCCTGGTAAAGTTTCCATTGGACTACCATGTTACCTATAACATGGTGAAATATGGGTAGTCATGGCTGGGATGGTTTTAATTAGGCTGTGGGTTTGTTTATATTTTGAGAAATAGAACTGATTATTTTAATTAAAAAACATTTATTATTATATGGAAATAATAATAATAATAATAATAAAAAACACAGGCTAGACCACACCCACTTCAGGCTTAAATCTGTCTACGGATATTTGGAGCACTAGACAGACGCAGATACAGATAGCAGGGACTGTAGTACTGAGACGTATTGTATTTTAATAAGTTTTGGCTTGAGCGGCTTCTTATCCTTTGAAGCAGGAAGATGGCTGCAGCTTTATCGCACATGATGTCTCTGTGTGGCTTAAAGATCCCTTAGTTTACTATTTCTTTAACAAGTTAACATACAGTCCAGTGCAAAAGTCCTGAGCCCCCTCATTGCTTTATATTTAGCTTCCAAATAGCCAGACTTTCTTGTATTTTTTAAAAGTAGTCATGAGGAATAGTACTCCAGGCTTCCTGAAGGACCTTTTTGTCTCTGACTTTCAGTGCAGTCCCTGTACCTGAGCAGTTTCAAAGGAATGTGTTTTGTTCGTTGAGCCACACAGTGACCTATGAATCATTCAAGCACAAAAATACATGAACCAGTGAGAAACAGGTGCAGACGATGACAGATGATGAGGCCGGTGATTAATACACTGGTGATGCTGAGTGGTCGTAGCAGACGAGAGGGGAAATGAGGCTGATGCATAAAGAACCAGTTTTTAAATGATATCTTTGGAGGTCACCTAAAATGTGTCTACCCACTGTTTCACTTCTCTTCCGAACACACCGTATCAGTGTCTATGTAAAAGAAATGAGAATGTATGAGAAAAGCAGAGCTGCGCATCATACCTAGGGTGGGGAACTTCTTATATAGGAAAATCTTCTTGGCCCGTACAATAACAGAAAAAGATAAAAAGATTGGTTATACACACAATAGACCCATTTCTAATGAATGTCTAAAAATGACTAAAAGAAATTTGTTCAGGAAGGCGAGACATTCTCGCTTTCCAAGAACGCGAGAGCTAAATAGAATTCATCCACAAATATTTTCATTTCCTCTAAACCACTAGTATAACGAGCCAAGAGGAAAATAATTAAGGATTGAAATTTAGCAGACTCGAATATTGTGCGGAGGATTACATGGAGGAAACTATCCGGAACTTAGTATTAGTAACACATTTTTACAGCAAGGCACGAGTCGGCGTAGTGTCCTTCTATAAAACCGAATTAAATCGGCTGCGATGTTCATTTAAGGCAAACTCAAATCGTTTCAAAGATAAACGTGCGAAACCAGAACGCTTGTACGCGTCAAGTGTCTCCATCTCCTTCCTCCTAATGTCCTGAGAGGCCTAATCCTGGACCAATAGCGCTCTGTTTTTGAACAGGTGTCTTGCTTTAATCCTGTCCTGGAACGGCGCCATTTGCGGATCAGCGACTTCATGACGCTGTGTAAATGTGTAAACAAGGAAACGGATGTGTTCGTGCAGGTATTGCGATTGCCAGCAGGCTTGCTGTTGATGTGTGTGACACACGCAATAATAATCACCCCGGCGCGGGAGGTTTCGGGGGCCAGCAGTTTCGGGAAACTGATGGCCGTTTGCAACAAATTAGCGGTCCTGCGGCTGCGGCTGTGGAAGGAGAGAAGAAATAAAAAAAATCCAGTCTGTGGTGTTACACAGGATTCCAGCGGTGCGAGCCGATCCGTTTGCTCATCACCGGAGTCAGCTGCAGCAGAGTGGCTGGAGGAGAAACGTGCAAAAGCATGCACGCACATACACACGTGCACGTGTGCACTGTTTTTACACGAAAATCCAAAATGACAGAACGAGTTTTTTTTAAATACGTCCTTGTTTTTGAGGCCATAAAAGTTGTTTGATTAAGAATGACTCCCACATGGTGATAGAGGCCTGCTTCCTTGGACGGACCCAGATCAACCTTCTCAGTCTTTCAATCTTTCAACACAGTGTTTGTTCATTAGTGAATCGCGCTTCCTTCGCATGCCCGTGCTTGCACCAGGAAGAGCGGCATCACGTCCCCATCAAGCTGCCCAACTTTGAGAAAGTATGTTCACTATGCAGATTGTGGTTCTTGTTGTTATGCAGGAGTCTTTGACTCTACTTGTGTGTGTGTGTGTGCCACTGTACGAAGACTAATCATTAAGTTTGCTTAAGCGTATGTGTGTGTGTGTGTGGTTGGACCTCACCCCGGGGGACAGGCAGCATACTGGCAGTGTACATCCATCATAAAGTTGGAGAATTTTAATATGCATGATGTGTGTGTGTGTTTGTACTCAGACTTCAATAAGTTTATGTGTGAGTGTTTTTTTGTTTGTGTGTGTGTGTGTGTGAGAGAGAGTGTGTGCGTTGGAGCGTGCTGTAGAACCCCACCCTGGGGACAACACAGCGGCATCTCGTTTCACATGAAAAGCAAGAGACTTACAGGGAAGTTGTGTGTGTGTGGGTGTGTGTATCCATATGTGTGTGTGTGTGTGTGTTCTTTTTTTTCCCTCTTGCCTCTTGCTTCTACCCCAACAACCCCTCCAAATAAATAAGAATTTTTGATTACAGTAACAAGCACATAAATAATGCAGGTGCACAGACGATGAAGAGCGCTTGAAAGACGGCCCCTTTTAACCTTTTCTTTCCAGCACTGGAGGAGGAAAAGGCTGTCGACAACCGGGGTGCGTTCTCACCCTCCTTCTTTCTCAACCCCCTTCCTCTGCTGGAGGAGAGGACTCAGAGGGGCCACGATGAGACAGACAGAGGGTGGGTGAAGAGCATGTTGCGAAATCCCAGGATTGCTTGTGTATTATCTCACCATGTCTTTTTTTTTTTTTTTGACGGTATGATTATGACAACTTAATGCCACACACACACAAAAAACAGATTTGGGCAGCTATGTATGATTGGAAGCAGACACATAATGATGCATGTATTTATTAACTGCTGCACTAGTGAACAAAATGCAAAATGACATGAGGAACGTTAAAGCTCGAGTAGAAATCGGTTCGGGCGGAAAAAAAAAAAAGGATCATCCCAGGACAAACGTGAATGGCGGAATCCGAAAACCTGCTTGCTAATGCATGTCTGTTGAGCACAATGCTTAAAGTGTGTTGCATTCCGTTTTCCCTGCTCATAAGCATACACACACATACACACATACACACACACACCCGCATGCTCGCGCTAGACACTTGAGGCAATTTGGCGCCTCCTCAAATCCCATTCCCCAGTACAAAGAGGCATTGTAGTTAGTATCGTTAATGAGCTCAATATGCCCTCCTCAGGAATGTGTGAAAATAGGGGCCCAAGCGGTATGAGTGTGTATGTGTGTCCTGATTCCCACACTCTTAAAGGAACTGAACACACGCACACGCGCGAGCACGCACTCCCACCCACCCATCCACCTCAACCCACCCAGACACAAATCATGACTGGCATACAGATGCACGCAGGACATGATGGGTGGGGGGGGATGCGAGAGTGGCACAGAATGGCACAGCAGCAGGCATTCTGGCATCGGCCCAGAGTGTCTAACGGTCCCTACTCATGAAGACACACAAAGACAGATGGTCTTGAAGGGTAGGGCCACCTCGGCGGAGTTTGTAAGTTGAGCCGCTTGAGTTCCTAATGAAGAAGATGGATAAAAGAAAGAAACAAAGAAAGAAAGAAAGGCAGGAGCATATAGGATTACGCTCATACATATTGTATGTACATATTTCAATTTTAAGTGACTACATACTGTAGGGTTTGTATTCCTAAAAAAAGGGAAGTGTTTTATTACTCTTACACCTCTGCAATTTGATGATTCCATTTTGTTACATTTATCAAAGAATGTTGTCATTTTTGTCTCTTTGAAGTAACATTTATTGTTGTGAAACATCCACAAGATAACTATAAACATCTCTCTCTCTTTCTTTCTTTCTCTCTCTCTATCTTTCTCTGTCTGTCTCTCTGTCTCTCTGTCTCTCTCACTCTCTGTCTCACTCTCACTCTCTGTCTCACTCTCACTCTCTGTCTCTCTCACTCTCTGTCTCTCTCTCTATCTCCGTCTCTCTCTCTCTATCTCTCTCTGTCTCCCTCTTTCACTCTCTCTCTCTCTCTCTCTCCCTGTCTCTCTCTGTCTCTCAGTTCCTCAGACAAAAAAAATTTGAGCTTCTCATGTTACCGAGAAACCACAAAGCAGAAAAGTCCTCTATCCTGAGGACTTTCTCCATGGCAGAATACTATAAAGGAACGGCCGTCTTTCAAGTCGCTGTTGTGGAGCCTCTTTTCATAAATGTGAAATAAACCATTTTCATTTGTTTAAATAAAATCGCTTGATAAAACGTACTTAATGTTAGGCTTTAAGGCTTTATACGTATATCTCATTTAACTTGCTATAGAAACCATAATGTTCTAGGATATTGTCAGAATTATATATATACACTGTATATCCATCCACCCATCCATCTAGGAACCTGGACAACCTGGACCATGGAAGCCACGACCATGTGGTAAGACAGCCAGTCAACATTATACAGTATATACACACACACACACACACACACAACTAGAAGTATTGCGATAAACATTTGTGCAGACAATCCTAATGGAATTATATACACTTTCTACGGTAAGGTGTTTACATAACACCGTGTTATACACTCAAGTCACAGTCTCGTCTGTCGAAACTGCTGGAGACGAAAGTCCCCCAGGACCAACGAGGAACCAGTCTGAACTTTCACTATCGCTCTTCCTCTCCCTCCCCTCAGGCCTGTTCACCTCAATCCACCCCAAACACCTGCCACACACACAAAGAGACAAAGAGAGAGAGAGACAGAGATGACAGTGGGAGTTTACTTCACCTCCACACATCTGCACACGCGCTACAACGGACCAGCTCCGGCATCTGCATGCTTGTACACCGCATACACATACTAAAGCCACACATACACACTTATTAAATTCAATTCGCGCTTTTAACTTATCTTCGGTTTTTATTTCCCTTATTATTCATGCATATAAGCTAATATAGAAAAAAAAAGCTAGCGGTGCGGAAGGAGCTAGCGATCATTCTCTGCCTTGTCTCCTCCACCCATCTGAACGAACCATTTACCGCAAGTTCGTGTTTCTTTTACAGTTTCCCTCCGTTCTCACGCATGTGGCTTCTTCATCCTCCTTCTTCCCCTCCCTGATCCTTAAATAGGCTCTGGGTTATGAAGGAATTTCACTTTTAAAAGGGAATATCTAAAAGCCAAAGCCGTTCAGTTTCCGTTTTGCTTTGGGTTTTGATTTTTTACGAGACATCTCTGGTTCTCCCTTTTTTATGTTCGCTGCAACTTTCCCTCCTCTCTCTGTTCTCTTGCCCAGTTCTTTCTGTTTTTCAGGAGGAATTGTCCAACCGTTAAAGCATTTCATCTGTTCAGCCAATTGATGTCGATTAATTTAGCGTAAAACGAGGCAGCGACGGCAGAGGCATCAGAAGGGGCCCTGATGTTAGGGGCCCGCACATCACACGCTGTGTCAGGGGGAGACGGGGGGATTTTGACGCACACAATATGGCTGGTTTTGACACAAAGCAAGGGATGAAGTACTGGGTGAAAGAGATAGTGGTGTATAATTACAGGGTGGAGAGTTGTGTGTGTGGGGATCGTGTTGGTGCAGGTTGCTATCAGTGTTCGTTTATTGTGTTATAGCTATTTAGGCATGTGATAGCGCTCAATATTTGCAGCCTTATCAAGAGTGCTGGGTGAAGGTAGTGTAGAAATGACTTGGGGTGTTCAAGTCAAACTGTACAGAATAAAGAAACAACAGTAAAAACCCCACTACATCTACGCTATCTGTTGTTGGACTTTTTGGCTGCTCCCCTTGAGGGGTTGCCAAAGCGGACCATCCAATCCACACATCAGTTTGGCACAGATGTTACGCCAGATGCCCTTCCTGATGCAAACCTTCCCATTTTATCCCGGCTTGGGACCGGAACTACATCCAGTGGCTGAGGTTTGGGTGGGAATTGAACTCGGGCCTTCCACATGGCAGCCAGTTACCCCTGAGACATCGACACTACACTAATAAACTTATCCCATCGTTTCACTAGTGCTTGCATCAAGGTTTTCTTAGTACACCAGAGCCATGATCAGACTGACTGCCTCACATATGAAATGCTGGCCTCCCAGGAACTCCTTTAATGACCCGAACATGTGAAAATGGCTTGGAGTGAGGTCAGGACTGTACAGAAGATGTGGCAATAACTCCCAGTCGAGTTCCTGTAATGTGCAAGTGGTGTTGGTGAATGATTGTGTGAACAGTTCCCACAGACCGATGGTTCTCTTCCACAACTTGGTGACAGGTTATCTGTAGGATTTCAAGAATTTCAAGGACTTTTCGTTCTCTAAAAGTTCACGCGTTCATGATCCCTTGGCTGGGATTGTAATTCACGGAAGACCTTCTTTAAAACATTTGCACCATTCAAATCTTTTACTTTATCTAAGACATTCATCACCGTACCGTGCTTGAAGTTTTCTGTAAATGTCAATTGGGTTTATGTCTTCATTTTACGAGAAATTTTACCACAAGTCCTGTTTTTGTCTTAAACACCTCCATTAAAATTTGTACCAATCGATAATTACATAATAATGTATCTCAAGTTAACGCAGGTTTCCCGCAAAGTGTGTGTTAATGCTCTGGTTGGAATACCCCTCAGATAATAGTTTAACTTTGAACCCCCTCTGTTTCACTCATCTCAGAAGGGTATCTTCTGATATGATGTCACAATAGGGAAGAAACCTTTTACATTTTGGCATTTGGCAGACACCCTGCTCAGGGCCTCAACAGGGACAACTTGGTGGTCATGGGATTTGAACCTGGGACCATCTGAACTGTAGTCCAATGCCTTAACCACTGAGCTACCCATGACCCCTATCACTGAAGAAAAGACAAAAATCTTTGGACAACCAATTCTAGTCGAAAAATGATTAAAAGGAGAATTTTTCACAGTAGGTGCCCTTTAAGGTTGAATATTTTGCCTTACTTTGTCAAAGAAATCACAACCGCACCACAAATAGCTGTAAGACAAACACACTGAATGGTTAAAAGAAGTGAAACTGTTACTGTCGATTAATTTTCTTTTAGGATAATATGCTTTGATGAAACATCCTTATGGCGTGTTTACCAGTAATAGAGAAAGCTTATGTGAAAAATATAGTCGTTGGTGTAATGAATGCGAACAAGTTGGATTATTTACTCATGAATCTCTTTTGTTCCAAACTTACTGAATCCAAAAGTCGACAAAAATGTGCACTTTTTTTTTTTTTTTTTTTTACCAAATGAAAGAGTTATATCTTTTATTTCTTTCCTGTGTTCGAAGGAAACATGGCATGAACCCAGTATAGCATTTCAGCTTTGAATTCATGAATGCAGCTGCCTGTCTGGCTTTAAGAGTGTGTCTAATAATTTACCCCGCATCAATGTGATATAATGCACTGCTTAAGCTTAATAGTTTCACCGTCAAGCACTTGACATATTAGATTTTAGCTCTTCCATCTAATACCATCACCGGTAATGCATGTTATCAAAAAAAATAAATAAAAAATAACGCCACCTTATACATTAAACAGACCGCGACAGAGCTGAAGCATAGAAAGAGAACAGATTATAAATGGAACAGAAGGTTTTGTGACAAAAGTGATATACGGTTTCTTATACGGTTTCTCAGATAAATACAGTCACTTTCATGTGGCTGCTAATTTTGTGAGTCTAATTGGATTACATTTGGTTGCCAAGAATACCCAAACTTCAAGAGACTGTCATACGCCAGTAATTTATCCCTTGTGTGTGTGTGTGTGTATTTTTTTTTCAAGCAACTAATCTTTCATAATTCAAGGTCATGATTAGTAATATTACTAATATTATAGTATTAGTATAATATACTAGTATTAGTAGTATTATTATAAAGTAATAATTATACCACTGGTATAATAATGATTATAATAATTATTATTATTATTATTATTATTATTATTATACCAGTGGTATAATTATTACTTTATACAATAGTATAAAGTAATAATTATATTTTATTACTTTTTTATTCAACTCTATTTTTAATTCAAATCCACTCTATTACATCCTATTGTGTGTCAGCCAAGGAAAACCAATCAGATGTTCCTGTAAGTGAATTCTTTAAAACAACAAAGTGATGAAAACCTTTGATCGGATTTATCATCAATTTTGTACTGCATTAATTCAATATATTAACAAAAATGGTGCTTACTTACATCATGTGGCCAAAAGTATGGGAGGGCAAAATAAATCTGCAATGGGAACACGTCATGCAATCAACATGCACAAACAGGTGTAATTGATTGGTTGTCCGCATACTTTTGACCACCACATAGTGTATTTTCATATAAATCTAATCATAATTAGTGTCCTCTGATGCATAGAATGGTGCAATTCTAGTGAATTTGGGGGCTCTTTTTTCTTCCTCCCACACGCTTAGTGTACACACCCACACCCACACACACACACACACACACACACACACACACACACACACATTTGTGTCAGGTCACTCTGTGTAGCTGGAGGGCCTGGCTGACATACAGCTGGCTGGTCACACTCCTGTCTCTTATTTCCTGCTCCAAGTCACCTGAAGGGAATTTTGAATGTGTGTGTGTGTGTGTGTGTGTGTGCGTGTGTGCAGGCTCTGTCCGCTTGCTGGTCTTTTTACCCAGCCATTCTCACTCGCACCCTCTGTAGAGCCTAAAGGTCAGAGGTCACTGATGCCCAAGCCCAGGTTTGTCTTTGGTCATTATTAAGACTAATAAAGGCTGTAAGGTAAACTGATCAGACAGGTGCCTCATCAACAGTCTTGAAGAGAATCAGACATGATTTCAACTCTATAGTCGTAAGAACATGAAGTTATGAACAGGCCGGAGAGCAGGAGAGAAATTCCACAATTCAGCTCAATGCCAGCTTCTTCACAATAAGAAAAAAAGAAAAACATAGAATAAGCAAGCCTTTTATTAAGATATGTATTAAGTGAAGTGGCAGTCCAGGGCCTTCTTGAATAATAGCTTGTAAGGACACTTAAGTATCACTGAATTGGCTTTTGAAGAAAGTGAGTTCAAATTGCTAGCAAGAGATTTCTAAGAATTCATAGAAAGATTTTTCTTAAGGATGTTCTTCATAAGCCTTTTTGAAACCTATGTAAGACCTTCTTGATAGCTGACATAAATCTCAAATATCAATTTATATAATAGCCTCCAGAAACATCAGCTGTAATAAATACGATTTTTCATCAGACTGAGATTTCTCTGAATATATATGAACAAACACTTCCCTTTTCTCATCACCCTACTCACCAGCAGCTGAACGTACAGTCACAATACTCTACACACAGAAACCCAACTGTGTCTGGACTAATCGTACAACAGACTTGTGCAATTATTTGTTTATACTGATTGTAAATATATGATTTACATTCTGCTAGTGTCCTGCAAGAAGAAGTTAATAAAATAAAATAAAATGAGCGTTCAAGTCAAGCCAGGGCTTCATAAACGCTGGCCCCACAGGAACTCCTTCAATGGCCCAAACATGTGGAATTGGCTTAAAGCAAGGTCAGAATTGACCAGCCGAATTCCTGTAATGTGCATGCGGTATTTATGAAGGTTTGTATGTGCACTTCCCACAGACTGTATCTCTTCCGCAAGTTGGCGTCAAGTTATCTGTCGATTTTCAGAGAACATTGGTGGAAGTGCCTGCATTGGGCTCGGAGCCACATCGGCTGGGATCGTCATTCATGGACATACCGGCTACTTTAATCACCGTACTGTGTTTGACGTCTTCTTGATACCAATTGGTTTTTACGCCTTTATTTACAAGAAATTTCACCTCAAATCCCAGTTCGAACTCATTTCATATATGAATATTTTATTTGTTGTTTAAATGAATTCGATTTTAATGATCGCCTTTATATAACCCAGAAACAGCAGTGCACTCAGCTACCAAGTCAGATGCTGTAAAGTTCTAATATAAAACATCATAACTCAATTTTATATCCACAAACTTCTACTGTCTGTTACTTTACTGTGATATAATGTCAACTTGCTGTCAAATATTACAAGCAATCTTTAAGCTGGAATGTGGTGCTATAAGCCTATATAGATGTCTATTATACTGTAGGTTTACATCACATGTCAGAAGGGGCTTATATACAGCAGGGTTGGTGTGGCTATTGAACACAGAAGCTTAGTCATAAGAAGGCTTACTTACTGTGAGATCAAATCCTGTTTGGGTATAAAAATGTATCTTTTCTGCTCATCTCTTTGATCCCATTAAATAAACAATAAACAATAATAAAAATGTGAGCATATTAGGGTTATAGGTTAGCCATTGTTTTCGATTCCGGCATCGGGTCTGTGTGCGTGGAGTTTGCATAGTTTCGCCGAGCTTGGTGGGTTTCCTCCAGGTACTCTGCTTTCCTCTCACAGTCCAAAGACATGCAGATTAGGCTGATTGGGGGGTGTGAGTGTGTGTGCATCCTCTCCAGGAAAGTCTCCAGGTCTTCTGAACCATGTACCCGGAAAAGCGGTATAGAAAATGAATGAATGAAATTACTTTCAGATCTTTATGATTTTTCTGAATGATGCTTGGTAGGCAGATAAATTTTTCTTTTTCAAACTTTTTTTCAATATAAGACTCAAAATGTTTTATCAAAATAATAATAATAATAATAATAATAACAATAATAAAATTAATTTTTCCATATTTCCCATTTACTAAAATGCAAGATAGAACCTTAAAATAAAGATATGCAGTTTTTCTTAGTCTCCACTTTATGCTCTGGGAATCTAAAGCCAAAGTTTCTCTGTCACACTGCAAGTGTCTGCACCGTTTCTACATCTGTGTCATTCCCTCTCTCTCTCGCTCTGAGCTCTTTTCCTCCCCTCTCAACCACATCAGAGCTCAGCGAGCTATATCAATTAACGGCAGGGGGAAAGAGAGTTATGCCAAGTGCCAAGGGTCTTAATGAAAACATGTGTAAGTCATTACCACAAACACAGAGAGAACGAGAGAGAGAGAGCGAGAGAGAGAAGCTAAAGCACAGTTATTTCATCCAGACGTTGCATATTGGGAACATTGGGAACATTACGCGTAGAACATAACATTCTGGAAAACAATATTTCTTAGTCTCTTAATCCTTTGTGACTGTCTCCACTATGATTCAAGGCCTCCACCCAAAATGTTCTCCGTGCCAAGTGTCTGTCCCAGTCAGTCCCGTGTCTCCGCTCAATAAAGGGACATGACCCTATTCAGGCCTTCTCTCCTAGTAGGCTATTGTTCCTGAAAGAGGAATGCCTGAGTTTGTGCTATAATCACTGCATGAGAGCAGCGTGGGTACTGCTCATGCGGTTATTAAAAGAAATCTTGTGTTGTCTACGATATTAATTTTTCATATCTCAGACATTATGCAGATCAAATTTCAGACTAGACATACTGCCAATCAATTAGGACCATGAATAAATACTGATTCTCACCGCAACTCGGATTGTTTCCTTGCCAGTAATAGACAGATTATGGGTTTCACCTGATGCTAATAGGAAGCAGTTCTGTCCTCCTTAATAATAATCAAAAACGAATGTATGATACCATATCACTGGGAGATTGCAAGTTGTCATCATGATGATCAGGAACGGTGGCTATAAACTGGCTAACACAGCTAAACCATCCCGTTTTCTATATATTCGATTAGATTGTCAGCTTAATTGCTGTTGACTGATGTTTAAAAGTGGAATTTTTTGGATTTCAGTGGTGAAACTTTTGAAAAAACATGAACATTATCAACGTAAGAAAATACACATAAAGTTAATGTGGCTTTTATTGTCATTTCAAACATGTGCAATAAGAAGAGTACATAATGGAACAAAACAACATTCCTCATGGTGCTACATAAACTACAAAGTACAGAAGAGGATTAGGACCACCATGAAAAAAAAAAGAAGAGTTCAGACTTTTTCCTCAGAATTCTGGCTTTCAACTCTGATTTTAAACTAAACCAGAATTCTGAGTTTAAAGT
This sequence comes from Clarias laeviceps, assembly GCA_030014305.1. Lineage (NCBI taxonomy): Eukaryota > Metazoa > Chordata > Actinopteri > Siluriformes > Clariidae > Clarias > Clarias laeviceps. The sequence goes on from JAQMYJ010000021.1 coordinate 11,061,012, forward strand.
CGTAATTCAGAATTCGTCAAACCAAAAAAAAAAGAAGAAGAAAATGTTAGAATTCAATTATATATCAACACTATCTATCTTGATCTTCAGTAGCTCTTCTATTGAATCAGACTATGAATACTATACTTTACTATACTATACTATACTATACTATACTATACTATACTATACTATACTATACTATAGACTATGACTACTATACTATACTATACTATACTATACTATACTATACTATACTATACTATACTATACTATAGACTATGACTACTATACTTTTTGTATGTCATGACCAGGAACATCCCACAAGAACCTGCTCTTTTCTAGCCATCAAAATCTGTCCCTTGTCAAAGTCAGTCAAATTCTTACGCTTGCCCATTTTTCCTGCTTCCAACACATCAACTTCAGAAAAAAAGTTTCACTTGCTGCTGTATACAATATATCCCACCCACTTCCAGCTGCCATTGTAAGAAGATTTTAAATTAAATTTTAAAATTTAGCTGCTGTGAGAAATACATATTGTGATGGCTAGACGACTGGGTCAGAGCAACTCCAAAACTGCACAAGGTTCTTGTGGGATGTTACCAGGCTGCAGTGGTCAGGAGATAACAAAAGTGATCCAAGGAAGGAAAACTGGTGAACTGGCGACATGGTCATGGGTGGCCACGGCTCACTGATGCACATGGGGAATGAAGGCCCATGAAGTCCGATCCAATAGAAGAGCTACTGTAGGTCAAACTGAGAAAAAGGTTAATGCTAGTTGTGATAGAATGGTTTCAGAATACACAGGTAATTACTGTTTCGGTGTCAAAGATTCGGACCTACTCAATATGAGAAGGGTCATCATAATGTTATGGCGGATAGGTATAAGATAAAAAGAGTCAATTTAAAGTGATAAACATGTGAATGGGTTTTTATTTACTTTCACATCCTTTTACCCTTTTCTTTATAAAGGTCTTACTAAAGATAAAAATTCATTTTTACATTCTATTATAATGCTTACTTCTAAAGAGAAATCAATGATTTTAAGAAATGTTATTTGACATTGATATTGGTCGCCATTCTGGATGTTGCACAATCATTGGGTTTAGCGCTCCACAGGGCAGGAATCACTCTGTCTCACGCTCACAACATGGTTGTTATGTTCATGAGTGACAAAGGGGCAGTGGACTGGACCATTAACAAGATCTCTTTTCATTTTGCAGACTGTGTGTCACGCACACTCAATCTGCGACCGGCACTAGGACCCGGAAGTAAGGCGGTCGCGAACCAGGAAGTATAAGAGGAG
>JAQMYJ010000021.1:11062396-11082524 GCA_030014305.1 Clarias laeviceps
GTTTACCATCCACGCTACATTGGGCTAACCGCTAAAGCTACGTCTTCTGGTCACCGAGGTTAGTTCATCTTGACACTGTGACTGTTGATGGTGATGGAACCTACACATGCTGTCTCGATCATAAGTGAATAAATAAATAAATAACAGTCATTCTACTGATTGGCAAAGATGTGATCAACACTTTTGATCTACAATGTCATCTTAATATCTTCATTCAATAATTTGTTTAATCTGAGTGTTAAGTCACTAAAGGTGTAATAAAGAATATTTATATTCTTCTTTACAAATAAAACATGTGCCAGTGATCATGATGTTCAATTTGATCAACTAAGTGTATTCTATTGTTTGAATATTAGTTAGAATAATCATTTGTACAGTACTAGCTGTGTTCTGACTTCTGTTCTCTTGTTGAAAACTGGTGTGCATAGATACTGTAGTTTGTTCAAGTTCATTTAAGTCTTATTGAATCTGAACTCCCTATTAAGAGATTTCTATAAAAATACATTTTATACAGCCTATAGCCCAATTGTAATGGACTCTTGCCATAGATTTGTCTTGAGTCTATGTCTTATTAATATTGCCTTACTTCCCTTTTAAATTTACATGAGGTGTTCAAGTCAAACCAGGACTTGTGGTGAAATTTCTCATGAATACGGACGTAAAAACCGAATAACATTTTACGGAATACTTCAAGCCATGGTCGGTAATGAGACTCTTAGCCACAGCAAAACATTTGAATGGTGCAAACATTTTAAAGAGAGCTGTACATCTGTGAATGACGATCCCGGACGAGGTGGCTCAACGCCCTCTGCAGTTCGTTCCTGTGAACATTTAGTGAGTAAAACACCTGTTCCTTGAAAATTGATGGATAACTTGTCACCAGGTGCACTGCGGCTTAGTGATTAATATTGTCGCCTTGCGCCTTCAGGGTTCGGGTTTGATTTCCATCCAGGTTCGATTTCTGCCTCCGTGTGCATGGAGTTCGCATGTTCTCCCCGTGCTTGGTGGGTTTCCTCCAGGTACTCTGGTTTCCTCCCACAGTCCAAAGACATGCAGATTAGTGTGTATGTGTGTGTGCCCTGTGATGGATTGGCATCCTGTCAGTCACCCTAAGTCTCCTGGGATAGGCTTCATGCAACATGCGACCCTGTATACAGGATAAATCCGACATCCCCCTTATAGTCTTGACCTCACTCCAATCCGTTTCCACCACTGAGCTATTAAAGGAGTTCCTGGAAGGCCAGCGCTTTAGACGTGAAGCAGGAAGTCTAATCATGGCTCTAACACACTGAGAAAACTTTCTTCACATATTATTCTTCACAATCAAAAGTCCCGGTTTGATTTGAACGCCCCTCATAGTTCCTCTTAAAGTTTTTTCCTCAACATTGCTGGTTTGCTCATTAGAGATAAATTGATAAAGCAGAACATTACTTTACATGAACAAAATTACATTTATATCTCGAATTTATATTTCTTTTTAAATTAAATTGAATTTTAATTGAACTTGCAATACAAATGAATTTAATTGAACTGTAAGTTTGATGGGATTTTTTGGCTTCCTAGTGGTTTCTACTTGTTGTGTGATCAGCCTGAGCTTATGTAGGTGTTGGGTGGGAATGAACATTAATGCGTGTATTATTATTATTATTATTATTATTATTATTATTAACTGATATGAATAGCATTCCTTAGTGTAACATCGTTCATTGATCCACCATCTGTGTTTTGCAGAAGTCGTTCCTGATGGAAATGAAAAGTCACCAAATTTGCTTTGCTGTAAACTAGCACTATAAGTAAACTAACTATAAAACTGTGAATTATGAATTTCTTCATGCTATGTAAACATATTACCTACATTGCACGTTTGGAGATGTTTGCATTACTTTCTGAATGGGCCGGACAGGATCACTCTGCTCTGTTCTCGATGAACACACATTATTCCATCCTTAATGCTCATTTATTGCTGGAACATTATGGTGAATACACAATAAATATAATCAGTGCTTTGTGCTGTCTTGAGCCCCAGCATGGAACTGCGTCTTGGGCGCCATAATTTACTTTCATTTCAATTATCCCTGCTTTCTCACTCGTGCTCCGTCTTTTAATTTTTCTCTTTCACACACACACACACACACACACACACACACATCATCACGCACTCCCGGGTGCACGCGCAGAACCACCCCATTTTCAAAGGCTTTTAGAGTGCCAGAACGAGGACCCCCGAGTATCTCGGCCCAGACAAACTCCACATGGTTTCACTAGGCAGATTGAAATCATGCAGGTGAACTGCCTCGAAAATGAATACATACACTATTCAGTGCACACTTCACTTTAAGTACACATATTATACATGGCACAAAAAGCAAGAGGCCTGGGGTAGGGGAGCCAGGCTATAGTTTGAATGAAATGAACACAAAACGTATGCTAATTAAATTTTGCTGCTTGTCATTTACAGCTGCGTATACGTCTGACAGCCTGGGAAAACTCTTTCAGTCAAAAGAAAAGAAAAGAAAAAAAAATATTCAGGAAGTATGGGTTTTTCTGCCTAACCCATATGTTGACACAAAAACATAAATATGACTTGTTCGTTTAAATTTTTTTTTTACATTTAATCATCACATTATATTCCTCCAAAGATCATATGTTCCATACAGAGTCAGTTCAACAAATATAGTGGAAAAAATGATAGATGGAATTTTTACAACGTGATGGAATTTTGGATTTTGAGCAGTTGTTATATACAATACTTGAGGTTCAAATACTGTATGTGCAAATGCAAACTCGTTTAAGCCCGTAGTTCAGAGCTATATTGGAAAAATGTGGAATGAGCCTTCCAGGAAAATGTCAAAAATCTCACCACGTGAAGGGATTTCTCCAGGCTCGTACACATTTTCATTAAAGATAAAGAATGTCGTCCATCCATCTGATAGATAGACGAGTCTTATATATACAGTATATGATAGAATACTACACACCACAGATAAAATGTCCTACCTTCATTGTGATAACATTATTTTTTCCTTTTATCTGCAAGATCTGGCACAGGTTTTACACCAGATGCCCTTCCTGATGCGACAGTCCCATTTACTACCCTGGTTTGGGGTCAGCACTGCAGGGTTGTACAGGTAAGGGTGTCTCCCGAGGTCCCAACAGCGGTGACTCATTGGGGACTTGAATCCCTGTCCCTCTGATCAGCAACACAGGCTCAACCGTCTGATCCCCCACTGCTCCCCCATTATGATATAACCATCAACAAATCATTAACAAAAGTAAAAAAATTAAAAACGTGTCTATTTGCATAACTATGGACACCCTTATCTAACACTTTCTTAAAGCACCTTTACAGCATCAGTTAAAAGTCTACCAATGTAGCACGTCTTTGTTTTGTTTTTCTGTGTTATTCTGTCCTTCCTTGCAAAAATGCTTTAGATCTATCAACTTCACACAGAATCTCCTGTGCACCACCTTCTTCCCAGGTGAATCTGTGGACTTTTTATATCTACTGTATGCACAAGAAAACCTGACTTGAAATGTGTGAATTTTGTACAGTATTGCAGAAAAGTTACTAATGCTAGACTGAGGTAATGTGATTCAAAGTAATCCATCCATCCAGTCGTCCATCCATCCATCCATCCATCCATCTAGGAACCTCTGTAGTCCAACTAGGCATTGTGTAGGTCAATGGTTATTACCATGTTGGTGTTTACAACCGTCGTAGGACCTCTGGTCAACCTTCATACGTTACGAGCAATTTGGAAACACCAATTAGCATAATCTGCTAATTGCAAAAGTCTGTTGGAGGAAATCGGAGTACACGAAGAAAACCCAATAAAGTACATGGAGAACATGCAAACTCCATGCACACAGATCCCGAGGCCGGAAACTAACCCAGTCCCTGGAGGTGTGAGGCCACACAAATAATGGCAACATGGTGGCTTTGCTGTTAGTACTTTTGCCTTGCACCTTCACAGGGTTGGGGTTTTGGAGGTGTGCGTAGAGTTTGCAAGTTCTCCAGGTGCTTGGTGGGTTCCCCCACTTGGTGTTTCCATGCACACAAACCCAAGGTGGACACAAGGTTGGTGTTTCCAAATTGTTTCCAATTGTAGTGTATGACTGAGTAAGTGTGTGTGCATGTTTGTGGCCTACAATGATACAGTGCCTATCCTGTCTTCTGGTTCAAGGCCCCCTGACCCTACACACAATAAGTGGTATAGAACATGAATGTATGGATGGAGGAGTGGATAAATAATGACTTGAGGAGGTACTCCGCTCTCTGCAAGGCCACTCATGGTTCTCCAGCAGTGCTTTGTCAATTGTCCTCTAAAAGATTTCTTTGATGATGGGGGAAAAAATACAATGATTTCTATGTTCTGTTGCTGGCTTAAATAAAACCCTAAGTGATTATAAAACATCTATAAAAGAGTGTATTTGAAACACTGGCAATCATTTGTACACACTTTTTTTTGTTTACTTTTTCGTTCCGGCTTACAATCGTATGCTGTGTGTGCATTTGTATGACAAAATGCATTTTGGGTCAAACGGCAGAGAAACACACATCGCATAACACAGCACCTATTGTTCGTCAGTTCTCCCTTCTTCTGTTCCTCTGTTGCATTTCCCTGTCTTTGGGAGTCTGTTTGATTGAACAAACAGTGGATTCCCGGGTCATGTGCATGTTCATGTGCGTGTGTATAGAGTCCTTGCAGGAGCCCGAGTAGACACTTTGGAGCCAGTCTCCGAGAGCCCGATTATAGTGGCGGTGGAGAGGGCGGTGCCACGTCTTCCAACCCATAAATCATGTCCTAGAGCAGTGTGACTCTTTCTCCCAGCCCACCTCCGCTCCACTCTTCCCCCTTCTTTTTCTCCTGTCTCTGTCCATCCCTCTTTACCACATCTTCAGTTTGTTTACTTATCTGCCACATGATAGAAAACAGAATGTCTTTTTCATGCTGTTCATTCATTTATACAAATATACCAAGAAAAAAAAAATCTTTAAGCTTGTCTATATTTATCATATACTCTTGTTACTCCGCGACCCTGAATACAGGATAAAGCGGTATAGAAGATGAGTGAGAGTGAGTGAGTACTCTTGTTACTATAGGAACCAATCTTTTCATTATTACTTATGGCGCCATGATGCCCTGCTGTCTGTGCCAGCCAGTGTGCCAAGCTTATTATTATGCTCGATGTCGTTTCGGCTCTCTCGGCCCAAGGTCGAGGGAGAGCAGAGGTCACAGGATTGCGACGCAGAGCGACAAGACCGCCTGGAATTAGCATTCACCTTCTCCCCGTGCAGTGCTAAATATTTCAGCACTTCCAGCTGCTTTGTGTTAGAGCCCATCACCCAGGAGATGGAACTAGAGAGAAATAGAGAGAGAGCGATAGAGAGAGAGACCCTCTCTGCTGCACCCCCCCCCCCCTGCATGATGCTGTGCATCATGTATATCTCTTCTCTTATTCATGTGTTTATTTATTATTTCATCAGTGACGCTGTTCTTTTCCCCTCTGTCTGCAGCAGAGACAGACAGAGAGCAGTCATTAATTCATTAAAGCACCCTCCTAACCCTTCCTGTCTGCTCCTCGCTCTCTACCCTCCCTCTCTCGTCTCTCTTTCCCTCTTTCCTCATCCCTATCTCTCTTTTAAACCTTGCTCTCCTGTGGTTGCTGAATGATCTCGTTGGCGCCTGTTCATCCTCTCTTTCAAATCTGATTAGAAGTAGTTTGAAATCTGCTCGAGTTCCAAAAGATCCTCAGGAATCTAGAGATAAAGAGAAGGTTATGCCGGGTTTGGCTGGCTTGTTTAGGCTCCTGGAGCACGTTCTGAAAGTCTGCTCTGAAACACTGGTCACAGTCATCACGTTCCTTCCATTACTTGGTCTCTCGCCTGGCTTTTCTTCCAAACCAACTTCTCCTACCAGATCAAATGTAAGGAAGGTTAGCATTGTGTCAATGCAATTCAGATTTACAGTACAGTTATTAGATAATTAGTGCCAAAAAACACAGCCGTAAATCAATAACAGAGTGTTTTGGAATGGCCCCGTCCTGACCTTAAACCAATTTAGATGCTGCTCCATTACTTGAGGACTATTCTTGCATTAAATACCAGAAATATTAAGTTTTGTTTGAAGGAATGGTTTCTAATTTGTTGTACAAGACTCATCAGCAGCTATAGAAAACAATACTTGGAAGACTTTATTGGAAACACCTGTACACCTGCTCAATAATGCACTGATCTAATCAGCCAAACATGTGGCAGCAGCAGATCATGCAGATACGGTCCAAGCACTTCAGCTAATGTTTACTTCAAGCATCATATAATGGGATGCTCATGCACAACAGTTGCATTAATGATGGAAGTAGTTGGAGAATGATGGCCAGACTGGTTTGAGGAATGGACAAGAAGACTTTGATGATTCAAATAATCACCATTTTACAATCATGGTGAGCAAGAAAAGCATCTCAGAACATATTTAAAAATTGAGGTGGATGGGGTACAAAAAACAGGAGACCACATGGGGTTCCACTCATAGGAGCCACGAACAGGAATCTGATGTTACACTCCCTGTTAAAGATGGGAAATTAAACTGCATGACAGTAGCTATCCTTAGACTAGACTAGCTATCAACTTGAACCAGTCTGGCTATTATCTTCTGACATATCTCATTAACAAAGTGTTATTATGTGCTTATTAGCTGTTCTACTGATATACCATCCTAAATTTGATGACTTACACATTCAACATGTTTACCAGCTGTACATACTGTATAATGAATGCTTGTGTATTATATCAGTGGAGGCCATTTATGCAAAATGGACAGCTGAAATCCAAAATGTCATTAATTAAGGGCGTTTTTACATTAGGGCTCCCAATGTATTGATGATTGAGGTGCCCAAGAACACTTGACCCAAAAGTCTGGTTCATTTAGATCAGTACAATCACAATCGTTCCAGGCTGGGGAACTGTCTCTGAGTCCACTGGAAAAGGTGGATGAGAACAATACAGCACATGGCATGGATCGAATCAGATATGGAAGCAATCATACCTGAGAACGGAAGTAGATCGCTTGTTTAAACAAGATGTCATCAGTAACGTCAGGCTCCTCTGAAATCCCTGTGTGCACATAGAACGCTCCAATCTCATTCTCTGATCTATACTACCATAGATGATAAAGTATGAAGGCACAAAAGCGTACCCAAGAACGGAGCACAAAAAAACAATATAACCGCTGGCCGATGGGGGAGTTGAGAGGGAGAGCAATTGTTCTTGGGCACGGAACAAATCAATTGTGTCTAATATTGTCACTTCATTAATTTTTTTATTGGGGGTCTTGTCAATTTAGTCGTGTCCAATTCTTCCCTGTCACTAGGGGGCTCCCACATTAAGGCTACTACTACCAGTCCGTCAAGAAGGGCCGAAGACTATCGCGTGTTTTCTCTGAACCACCTGTTGCCAGTCGACCGCATCTTTTCAAACTGCTCGGTCACGCACCGCTGGGGGTGGCGTAACAAATTCTGAGGACAGAGCTATCTGCTCCAAGCCTTCCGAACGTGAGCTCACATATGCCTATGATTGGCTGTAGAGCTGTGATTGATGTGAGAGCACTATGTGTCTCCCATAACATCCTACCGTGCTGAGAGAACTAGGCCAATCAGAGAGGCTACAGCATCACCTGGAAATCGGGAATTCAACAGATTTTTGTATCTCATTTGTTTAGCACCTTTTACAGTAGATATCATAAAGCAGCTTTACATCAATCCTGATTTTTGATCTCTATTTCACAAGCCAGGTGTGGAAAAACTCCCTGAAACAACATCATGGTGAAACCATCCACCATCCCACACCAGATAGTGGGATTCTAAAGTCAAACAGTACCAGGTGTGTTGGAAGGATACTGAGTGACTCTGAGTATCATGGTCATTCCAGCTGGAGTTTAATGATCTCATGGGAGGATCTTGTCTATGAAAACTATCAGTTAGAACCAGAAGCCTGAACATTCCTTTCTTCAGTCTAAACTTTGCCAAATTAACTGCTGAAAATATTGATTTACATACCCAGACGAGCCATAACAATAAAATCATCTGCTTAATATTATGTAGGTCCCTCTTGTGTAATGTTCCTCAAACCTTTCCTAAATGATTTTGCAGTGTGGCAGGGTGGATTATCCTGCTGCCATCAGGAAATGCTTGGTCTGCAGCAATGTCTTCACCAGCATGCCTTCTTCCTATGGTGCATCGCGGCGCCTTCTCTTTCCCAGGTAAGTGATGCACACACAGCCAAGTATCCACATGATGTAAAAGAAAACATGATCCATCAAACCAGGCCACATTCTTCCACTGCTCCATGGTCCAGTTCTAATGATCATGTGCCCATTGTAGGAGCTCTCAGCAGTCGACATGGATCAGCAGGGCACTCTGACCAGTCAATGGCTCCAGAGTGCCATACACAGCAAGCTATGTTCTACCGTTTGTCAGCAAATTCTGCCTGTTTTTGGGCTACCAAACAGGCTAGCCTTTGCTTCCCATGTAGACTAATGAGACTTGGAAATCCATGGCCCTGTCCCTCACTCACAAATTGTCCTTCCTTGCACTACGTTTGGTAGGTACCAATCACTGCATACCAGGAAAACCTAGAAGACCTGGTGTTTACCTGACCCAGCTTTTTAGCCATCACAATGTGGCCCTTGTTCAAGTCTCTCAGATCCTTATGCTTGCCTATTTTCCCTGTTTCTAGCACATCAACTTCGAGAACTGATTGTTCACTTGCTGCCTAATACGGAGGTGAGTCAAAAATGATTCACACTCTGGCTGTAGAATTTATTTGAATTAACTTTTAAAAAAGACAAATACATGATTTTTCTACATAGACTCCTTGCTTTGCAATACTCTTTGTCCATCTGTCAACAAACTTTCGTATTCCCTTATTAAAAAATGTTTTAGGCTGAGCTGCGAGCCACAAATGCACCGCTGTCTTCACTTCTTCATCAGAAGTGAATCTTCTTCATCATGGGGGTGCTTTCAGGGGACCAAACAGTTGAAAGTCTGATGGAACGAGATCAGGACTATAGGGAGGATGCTTAAACACCTCAAAACAAAGTTTTGGCAGAATATCGACAACGTGGGCAGAAGTGTGCGGACGTTCATCGTCATGCAACGCCCTTGTATATAAGTCTTCTGCATTTAATCCGAAGTGTATGCATTAGCTCTTCAATAAGCGTCTCACTGTAATGAGTTCTGTTGATTGTTGAACCTTTTACCTGATAATGTTCCAATACTGGCCCTTTAGAAGCCCAGAAAACTGTAAGCATTGATGAATTTTCCAGCTGATGGTTGACTTTTGAACTTTTCTTCGTTCGGCGATTGAGGATGTTTCCGTTCCATACTCTGCCGTTTACTCTCAGGCTCATAGTGATCAATCCTTGTCTCATCACCAGTAACGATTCTTTTTAAGTAACTTTCAACTTCCTTCGGGTATTGGTTGACATTTTCTTTGCAGATATCCAAACAATCCTGTTTATGCTCTTCCGTTAGTTGTTTCGGCACCAGGTACACCATCAGACAACAAAAACAAACCACTGAATCACTGCACACTGAATTTCTTTCATGCCAATTACAAGTGGGACGTCTGTTTTTGCTCGCACCGCTGTTAGAAATGAACTGATATAACACATTCACTCCTTCGCAGCAGTGACTGAGGGGACAGTAGCCTTGAACAGAAAGTGTTGATAAGACCGTACGGCCAACAGAAGCTTTAATATAACCGGAATGCGGATCATTTTTGACTCATCCTTGTATATCCCAGCCTTTGACAAATCAATATAAGAGAATCTTATGTCAATATAAGAGAATAATCATTTTATCTTTCAGTGGTTTTAATGTTGTGGCTGATCGGTGCATGTAACTAGCTTATGTAGTGTATGTTTCCTTAGACAATAAAGTGGCAGTTAATTTTTTTACAATCCCACTTTTACAGTGCTCTGTATTCCTCCTAATATGCACTCAGCATTTCTTAGCCCCATGAAGCACAAGTGTGCTGGAAATAATGGCTGAAACGGGGATAATCCGAACTAACAGCTAACGCAAGTTATGTGTTTTGGGAGTGAAAATATTTTCCAGGGGTCTTGCGATGCGCTTGTGCATGAGAATTTTTTTTTTTTCCGCCAAGACTGGATCTCACACCTCACACACCTTCAGCTTGTAGGAGAGGAGACAGTGTAGATCTAAATAAAGACAGAAGGAGGGGGAGAAAACAGTCAAGACTTTAAGGAGGAGGGGGGACGAATAGAGAGGTGGAAAGAGGAAAGGTGGAGAAGAAAGATAAATGGAAAGGAGAGCTGAGGGAGAACGAAGAGCAGGAGACAGAAGTCATCATTTTTCATTTCAAGGCTTGGAATGGATTCTCAAGATCTGAAAATCAAAGCAGATGGGTTTGGCAAACAGCAGGCTACTTTAAGAATTACAGAGAGAGAGAGAGAGAGAGAGAGAGAGAGAGAGATGGTTGAGAGTGAGCTGTTCTGTTCAGTTAATAAAATGAAAACATGTTCATGTACATTTTTTATACTATTTTTTTGGTGTAAAAACAATTTGGCGTGGTGTTCCATTTCCATTCCAGACACATCAGAATACTGTGTGAATGTGTTTCTGCATCCAGACAATCAGTAATGTTCTTGATCAAGTCCCACTGCACATGAATATGTGTATAGGCAAAGAGGCTCAAAGGTCAAGGACATCCTGGGCAGCAGGCAGACGGGGAGACTGAGCGCTGTGTGTTTGTGTGTGTCCTCTCCCAATGGATCCACATCAGAGTAGCATTTCTCTGCCTTTCTCTTTTTCTTTTTTCCCTCTCTCTCTCTCTCTCCCTCCTCCCCCTCTCTCATTAAAACTCTGCGCCTTGGCTTCTAATTAAATCCCACTTGAAAGTCTTAAAAGTCAGCCTCAGATTGATTCAATTTGCATTTTTGAACAGGCAACATTGCCTAAAAGGATTAATAAATTGGTTGAAAAAAAAAGAAGCCTTTGCAGCAGTGAACTGTTGGTTCGTTTAAGAGGCAACACCTTCTCTATAAACGTGTGACACTCTCACACGTGCGTGCACGCATTTGTCTTACTATCCTTGTGAGGACCTTCTACTGACATAATTATTAATGCAGGTAATTAAAGACATGCCTGTACCTAAATCCAACCCCTAACCCTAACATTAACCTCAGTAACCAAAATAGAAGCTTCAGCTTATGGATACATATATATATATTTTTTTGTTTTTTAATAAAAGCTACAGATAAACCTACTAATCCCCCACAAGGTCGAAACTGTCAGATACTCTTAACCATATGGGCACTCCATCTTCCCCAACACATGCATACATGGATTATGAAATCAATCAAGGTCAAAAAATTTTTTTTATCCACTTCATGGTGCATATGATCACAGTACAAGCTAAGACTCCAACACTATAACAGCTTAAGTTAAGAACGAGCCCGAATATAGCCCACGCTTGAGGGTTCTGTGAGACATCAGCACCCTGCTGATTTAAACCTGGGTGGTCATGTAAGAAGGGTTCCATTTCAGTTTTAAACCATCCGGTGTATCAAATTTATCCATGAAGGAGGCAAAAAAAAAAAACATGATCAAGAATCATGCCAATTCACGGAGATCCATGGAGATTGAGAGTGAGTGATGTTTTTTCAGGCAAAATAGCTTCAAAGTATTTACTTTCCATGATGTAATGCTTGAACGAATTAATAAAAGTTGCATTTTTATCCTGCAACTTTTGACACTTTATGCAAATTTTTTACTCAGTACTTTTTCTACTAACTAAATACAGTAGGTACATCATACATGCATCATTGGTGGCATGGTGGTGTAGTGATTAGCACTGTGGCCTTGCACCTCCAGGTTGAGGGTTTGATTCCCGTCTCAAGTCTCTGTTGCATTTTCTCTTTGTTCTTGGGGGGTTTCCTACTGGTACCCTGGTTTCCTCCCACAGTCCAAAGACATGCAGATTAGGCTAGTTGGTGTTCCCAATTGGTGTTGCCTGAAGTGTATGTGTGTGTGTGTTTGTGTGTACCCTGCGATGGATTGGCACCCTGTCCAGGGTGTACCCCAACTCATGCCCAAAGTCTCCTGGGATAGGCTCCAACCTCCCCATGACCCTGTACAGTATAAGCAGTATAGAAGACGAATAAATCAATATGTACAACATCTCAGTCACAGATTAGTCTACGGTTGCTACACTGATAAGTTTTAACATTATGACCACTGACAGGTGACCTGAAAAATATTAATCACCAGCTATATACCAGTAAACCGATGACAGGATCATGGGCACCCGAGTCTCACCTACGCCCACTGGTTCCAAAGGCCAGTCCAATTCTGATACCACAGAAAAGCCCATGCAGGAGAAATTGCTGAAATATGTCAATGCTGATCATGACAGAAAGGCACCAGAACATTCAGTGCATCACAGCCTGCTCTTCACAGAGAGCAACAGGCAATGAGCCCAAGACTGCAGACCCGACCTCTAAAATCCATAGATCCCTTTCCGATTGAGCACCGATAGTATGCGCCTGAGAAACAAATCTGATCCATAGAGGCTCCACTGCCAACAACGCAAAGACCCTGCAGAGCCATGTCCTGTCCCGGCCAGGCAAGGGGAACACAAAACCTAGTTGGTTTTAATGTTGATGGTTTAAATGTTATGGCTGATTGTTGTAGTTCTAGGATGATTATGTTAGGAAAACAGTTCCTGATGGTGTTGCAAATCACTGACATCCTCTGCAAATGGACCATATGTAGTTTTATAGATTCACAGACCATATGTAGTTTTATAGGTTATTCAAAGTAGTTTATGATCAGTCTATGTAGCATTGATACTGTATGGTCAGTCATTCTTGTCTTAGTGCCTTAAGGACTAAATAAAAATGTTTAGGTTTTACTAAGACATTACACTAGTCCATCCTGGAGATGATGAAGACATGAGCTAGCTCCTTTCATTTCAAGACAGTGTTAAATTCAATTATGTTTTATTTGCATGAAGTTATTATTAAGCCAGAATCAAAGCTGGAAAAGCCCTTTGTTGAAGAACACGAGAAAGAAAACAGACTCACAATAAATCCTCTTGTGGTGGATGCTGGATAATGTTTATAGGAATCATGAGAGTATGCAGTTGTAGGGATGTATGGCATAAAGTGCTGTGTGAATAACCTCTTAAAGTCGGCCTACAGTATTATGCAAAAATTCACATTTTAGGCATTGTAGACATTCAGGTGGGTCTTCAGTGTTCGTGCATAAACAAAAAAAATTGTAAGAAAAAACATTCCTTGCTGTTTGTCCTTTTTCCATTATTGTATTCGCTGATGCTTAAACAAGCCAATTAGATTTTTCCCCCTAATGTGACCTCATATAAGAAAATACTCCGCCCCCTGGATTGTTGTTCAGCTCTGCCGTGGCTCAGCAGTAGCTCTTTTACAAGGGTGAAACAAAAGGCGTTTGAGGTGTGATTCAGATTATATTATCTGAGATTTTTTTTGTTTATGGACATGGACTTGTGTCAGACTTCATGGGCTTTGTAGTTGGACGTGTCTTGGTCTTAAACAAGGGTCTTGCCTCAAGAAAGCAACGAAGTAAAAGCAAGTAATCTGTATAAGGTCAAGCAGAAGTACACTATATGGCCAAAAGTATTAGGTCTTATCCTGAAAAGACATTGTTTCCAAATGCACATACCTCAATATGGAGTTGGTCCCTCTTTTGTAGCTATAACAGCTTCATTCATTCTGTAGAGCATTTATGAGATCAGGCACTAATTTTGGACGAGAAGGCCTGGCCTGCGATCTCCGTTCCAGTTCATCCCAAAGGTGCTCTATGGTGTTGAAGTCAAGGATCTATGTTGGGGCCAGTCAAGTTCTTCCATACCGAACTCATCAAACCATGTCTTTCTAGTCCTTGCTTTGTGCACTGGGGCTCAATCATGTTGGAATAGAAAAGGACCTTCCCCAAACTGTTGCAACAAAAGTTAGAAGCATAGCATCGTCCATGATGTCTTGGCATGCTGAGGCATTAAGATTGTCCTTCACTGGGGATAAGCGGCCTGATTAAAATACCTGACTTCAATAATTAACAGGTTTGGTCAAATACTTTTGTCTATATAGTGTAACTTGATCTTAATCTTAATCTCAAACATCATTAGCTTAATTAACAAATGAAGCCATCTTGTCTGGCATTCATGTGAACATTGATCCTGACTTGATGATGACCGTATTGATATTGACTCAGGCATGCCTTGATATTGGCTAGTCCTTGTCTTGGATTTCAAGGAATTCACAATGATGGTCTTGACAACAGCTTTTGCCTTCCACATCCTTAGCAACAGGAGGTGATTCTCAAGTGCAGAAAGCTCCAAATAAAAGCAACAGGAGAACTAATGCAGGAGCTGAGCACCAGAATGGTTGTTAGATGTGAGATGATTGTATAGTGGCTTACAAAAGTGAAAACAGTGATAGGTCTCTCATAATGTCCTTTAAACTCATGGATCTGCACATTTACCTAAATGATTAACTATTTAACCAGATTAATGAAAAGAGAATGGTATGCTGGTAGGTACAGTATATATGTAGGTAGGTATTAGCTAGTTTAGAGCACACACATGTTATGTATTTATATAAACCTCATTAAAAGACCGCTGTCTGTCAGTTTACATCCTGAGACCTGGATAACCAGCAGCCATTTTATCCTCTGATTAGGTGAAATGTATGAATGTTCTTCTATCTGCGCACAGCATCACTGCCAGCATGCAGAGAGTCGATGCTTACCACGAGAAGCACTTACTGCATATATTTTTAGCACTGGAGCATACACCTTCGAATGACAAGCTGACAACCGTGATTAGTTTCAAAACTTACTGAAACCTTGCTAAGACCTTATTGGCTGATGTTCATGCATTGTATATGAGCATATGCTACCTTAAAAATCCGAGATTTTTTTGGCTTGGCATCCTTCTGATTAATCTTTTGCGACTCCTGTCTTGGAGAGAATTACAGCACTGTGTCTCTTTCTGGAGTGTCTGATTATGTTGATGTCTGACCAGTCACATTTTAATGTAGAAATGTTGCGAATTTTTGCGTTTCTTTTACTATTTTTGTATTGAATCGGAAGGATGTCTCGCTTAGCACCTTGTTGAAAGCTTTAATATGCCAGCTCCTGGCAGAGGCAACCAAGTTTTGGGCTGAAATATTATGGTACCAAGACGATCTTTGAGATATCAACAATGTTCACAATAGAATATAATTATTATGAAATATTCATTACATGATTTGTTCACAGGTGGCACGATAATGTAGTAGTTAGCACTGTCACTTTGCACCTCAAGGGTTCAGGTTCGAGTCCCGTCTCGGGTACGTGTGCATAGAGTTTGCATGTTTTCAACCGTGCTTGGTGGGTTTCCTCCAGGTATTCTAGTTTCCTCCCATAGATAGGTAGGTAGGTACAGCTTACAACAGGGTTCAGGTTCGATTCCTACCTCGGTTCTGTGTGCATGGAGTTTGCATTTTCTCCCAGTGGTTGCTGGGTTTCCTCTGGTTGCTCCGGTTTTCCTTCCACAGTCCAAAGACATGCAGATTAGTGGCGTTCCCAAATTGCCTGTAGTGTGTGAATGAGTGTGAGTGCCCTGCAATGGGTTGGCACCCCGTCCAGGGTGTACCCTACCTCCTGCCCTAAGCCTCCTGGGATAGGCTCCAGGCCCCCCATGACCCTGTATACTGGATAAAGCGGTATAGACGATGATTAAGTGAATGACTTGTTCATTTCAACACCTATCTGTCTTTGTTTTAGTCTTAGATCTTTGCTTTTACCAATAGTAATGAAAGACAAAGAGATTTCTTTTACATGGGTGTAACCTCATATTTATTCCCCAAGGAAACACGAAATGTTTCAAGGCAGCACTATTCTTTAATTAAATGGAAATTTTCACCAATAAGAATATTTTTGCTGGAATAAATCTAAACATTTTCTCAAAAGTGTTTGCCGGATTTGATTTATTGCATCTAATGTTACTTTTATGCAATCATACGTTTTTGAAATGAAAGTGGCCAGTAATTCTGTAAGACAGCAATCAGCCTACCTAAAGATGTTTTGATTGATAGTTTTCTAGCTTAGCCTGCTTTCCTTACAGAGTGAATATTGTGCTTTGATCAAGTTATTGGTCATGTGCCATAGTGAAAGGGAGCCTAACAGATTCAGTTTGGAAACGGTCTAAATAACAGCTGTGAAACGATCTGTGATGCACATGTGCCGTGGATCGACTGTTGAGGAGGCAAGGGACCGAGTTGTTAATTTTTTTTCCAGCAGAACAAAACTCACTGATTTAATCAGAGATTATTTCAGCTCTGATGTAAGCACGAAGTGATCGGGTCCAGTGAAGAGCACCGACAGAGGCTCCGGTTCGTGAAATGACACGCATGACTGACATTTAACCCGCAGATACTAGAGAAACCAAAATGAATGATGCGTGCGATCAGAGCGGTGACTAATTTTCCGTCATAGATTTATAATCGTTAAAAAGTGCCACTAATGTTGTGTTAGTGTAAATAGATTAGGGTTCGGAATGTAGGGTAAGCAGGGCATTATCATGATTTAGTCAGTTTTGTCAGGATAATATTAAATCCATTACAACTGAGATCATATAGTGAGGACAGCAGAGTAATTAAGCACCCAAAAACTTGTTTATTATGCAAATTGAATGAATTTTAATCATCTATAAAGGTTATTTGGCATGAAATGAGGCTCTTATTAAACAGTGAATGGCTGCTTTATGGACAGGACTTCACAATATCCTATTAAGCTATGAATACAGTAATCGTATAAAGATCTAAAGATATATTTAATATTTACATACAGTACCGTGCAAAAGTCTTGAGTCACTTCATAATTTGCTTTCAAAGACGCAGACTTTCTTGCATTTTTTTATGTAGTTTTGAGGAATTGCTGAAGGACTTTTTTGGCTTTCGTTTTTGGCAAGAGTTTGGCTCTTGTTTTTTAGTTAAGTCCCTGTACCTCACCAATTTTAGAAAAATTATTTTCTCTGTGATCTATGAATCGTTCAAGCATACAAAAAAATATATCTAAAATCTTAATGCCTGAACCAGTGAGAAAAAGGGGCAGATGATGACAGATGATCAGGTCGGTGATTAGTACACTGGTGATGCTGAATGCTGAGTGGTTGGAACTGATGAGAGGGGAAATGAGGTCGCTGCTGAGGACGGTACATAAACAAACATTTTTTGTTTTAGGTGCTTTGCAGCCTGTCGCAGTAAAACATTTCTTTGATTCAAGTTAATTTTTAGACTTTTACACATTACTGTATTTTATTTACACCACATTAAAAAATAAAATGTTACAGAAATCAATTCATAAACACTTACTGCTGTTAAACAATCATTCAATGTGTTGCTGTCCTCTCTTTCACTTTTTGGGAGCGTAATCAAGCTTCAAAACGCTTTCATTTAGCTTGAGAACATATTTCATTGGAAACATGCCAGAGATGCCTGTAGTAACCAGACCTTTACATAAAAGTGTATGCTTGTGTTGTGCTGTTCTACAGTATACTATTTTATGTAACTTCACTCACTCATCGTCTATACTTTATACTTTTTTATACTCTATACTCTATCGCTTGATCCTGTATACAGGGTCATGGGGGGCCTGGAGCCTATCCCAGGAGACTTAGGGCACATGGTGGGGTACAATCTGGACACACACAAGCATGCTTATTCACACACTTAAAGCAATTTAGGAACAGCAATTAGTCTAATCTTCATGCCTTTGGTAGAAAACCCACGGGGAGAACAGGCAAACTCCATGCTCACAGCCCCGGATGGGAATCGAACCCGGAACCTGGAGGTGCAAGGCGACAGGGTTAAGCACTAAGCCACCGTGCCAGCTTGAACTTTTCATTGATTATTTTATTAACTTTTATTGAAATTACTTAATTAATTATCAAGTAAAACAATAATGGATTGACAGTATTCTTGTCTTGATTTTTTTAACACATGTCCATTAATAAACTATAATAAGACTAATTAACTATAAGACACCAAGACTCAGTTTTTTCTCCGGTTCATAACTAATAAGATAAGCACTAATAGTCCATTCATGATATGTATGTCTTTCGCTCCAAACTTCATTACTGATATAGTATTCTGGCTCATATTTCTCACTTATCATTAACTCTCTTCTCTTTATTTCAAAATAATTGCACCTTGAAGTTCACAGTAAGGTTACATCTGTGGCCATGAGAAGAATTGATTCTCCAATCTTTGATCAACAGTGTCCCCTGGTGGTGTTAATGGTTTAGGTTCACTGCATCAGGTTGCTGTATTGGTCTACAGATAATGTAAAAATAATGACATATTTCTTATGTCCAACTTTATTATGAAAACCTGCACACAAAATCAAGAGCTTCAGCTCAGCTCATGTTCACTTCAAACATCCAAACATCAGGATGAAGATAAAATGTGATCTCTGTGAAGTCGATCGTTGCATGTTTGTTGGTGACAGATGGACTGGTTGCTCTGGGAATTTCAGTAACTGCTGATCTCCCAGGATTTTCACACAAAACAGTCTCTAGAGTTGTCACAGAATGGTGCAGGAAACCAAAAAAAAACAAAAAAACACCAAAACCAACAACATCACGTGAGCACAGGGTCTACAGGATGAAACACCTTGTTGATAAGAGAAATCAGAGAGGAATGAAATACTGAATGTATTTCAAGTTTCTTAGAATTTGCTATGTCCTTTTTGCTTTAATGTCTTTAAGTACTCGAGCCGCCATGGACACCACGAGTTCAGATCAGTGTTCAGAAACATGAGCTTCTGTAAAAGAGATGTGACGTGAGGAAAATCTGACCTGTTAAACATTAATATTTATTCATGGAATATATTTTTAAATTCCAAAACCTTCTGCTTATTTTTTAATTTTAATAATAATAATAATAATAATATTAAATCCCAGCCTTTAATGTGGTATCAGACTTTAGAACCCCACAGTCCATAAGACATGGACATGTGCAGGACAGGTGCTGTACATAATTGAGCAATATCACATGAGAGGGTGTGGTGTGGGTAATATCAGCACACACCTTTAATTAACGAAAGATTAATATTTGTTTGTTTATTTAACAGTTATTTTGCTCAGCCAACAAATGTTCTTCTGCGACCGAGAGTTTGTGTAATTATCATTTTATGTGCAATATGGGTAATATGCAACTTTCTTGTGTAAAATAACATTTCTATTCTATTATACTGTATGTAATTTTAAATTTCCTGTGCAACATAGGTAAGTTTTGGTGCCATATGCATAACTGGTTCGCGTGTAATTTATGCTAAGTGTATAAAGTGTGTAAAGTGTAATATGTTTAAAGCACCTAATTTCGCTGGACATCCCACATGTTCCAATGATGATCAAGATATTCTATTCTATTCTATTCTATTCTATTCTAATCTATTTAAAAGTGGTAAAAGTAGTTTTAAATTCTTATCTGTACTATATGGCAAAAGAATGAGGAGAATAAACCATGTAATCAATCCTGTAAATTTTGTAAATTGCTATTTATATTTTCCCTTATTCCGCTTTAAAATATCAGCTCTGTTAACTTTCAGGTTCTGGGGTTGAACCACAAATAGATAGCTAGTGTGATGTAAAGGGTGTACAATCACTTGTTCTTCACATCACGTAATGCCCTTCATCAGGGGTTAGAGAGGGATTTGGGATTCAATTTGGGTTTTATGTTAGTTAGCTTTGTAGCTCAAAACAACACAGACGCAGTTCTGGACGACTTAGAAGCAATTATTAAGTGTTTTTTAAGATGACATTGTCAGATGTGTTTTCTTGCTGAAATTGCTTCTGTGACTGGGTTTGAATGTGGGTTTTGGCAGGCAGCTGCTCTCCCCTCTATACTGCGGACGGTACCAGCCTACTTTGCGACCATCTGTGATGAGGAGTGATACATACACTACTGTTCAAAAGTTTTAGAACACTTTCTAACTCCATGATGGTTCCAGATTTTTATTTCTTTCTACATTGTAAAGGAATGCTGAAGGCGTCCAAAAAATGCATTAATCTCCTTTGAACAGTTAA
>JAQMYJ010000021.1:11082925-11099058 GCA_030014305.1 Clarias laeviceps
AGTTTTGAAATCCCCAGTATTGTTGTAGAATGTAGAAAATAAATCACTAAACAAAAACAAAGAAATTTGCAAGTCTTCTAAAACTTTTGAGCGATAGTGTATGTCCAATCAGATTACTTGGTCAGAACTAACTGATTGATAACGTTAAGGGGTTTCATTTACTTACAGTATCAACATTTGGATTGTCAGTTTTCAGTATGTACTGTTTGTTGGTTTTAGCATCAAGTCGATACCAAAAAATTAGTGTGCTTCAAATATTTTCTGGCAAATTTACAAGTAAGGTCTTTACATTTTGCAATATGCACCCATTTCCTTTAATGATCAAATATAATTAGTAGAAATACTGCAGCTGTCTTGGCTAGCTTTTCTGAATTGAAAATATTTATCTTAAATTAGTGTGAAACTCACATAACCCAGCTCCAGTTCCTTGATCTCCTGCCCTCAATTAAATTCCGGGAAACAGATATTTGTTAATCCCCTGGGCACAAACATTAGTAAAAGTGGAAATATATATTTTAAAATATTTGATCTTACAGTACAGCACTGCTGAATTGTCAAATCTCATTGGTCAGTAATTTTCTACAACAGCAGCTCTGACAATAGTGGCAACTTCACTGTGCACATTCTGAAATATCATCGTTTCTGTAGTCATAACTCATTCACAAGGACTATATTGAACACTACATGATCCAAGCCGAGGACTCACTCACTCACTCCTGGAGCCTATCCCAGGAGACTTAGGGCACAAGGTAGGGTACACCCATCCATCGCAGTGCACACACACATACACACACTCACACACTCATTTACACTCTATGGGCAATTTGGGAATGCCAATCAACCTAACCTACATGTCTTTGGACTGTGGGAGGAAACCAGAGTACCCGGAGGAAACCCACCAAACACGTGGAGAACATGCAAACTCCATGCATCGAACCTGGCCGGAAATCAATCCTGGACCCTGGAGGTGCAAGATAACAGTGCTAATTACTACACCACCGTTCCGCCTCCAAGCCGAACAATGAACAGATTTTTAAAAAATGCATAATTTAAATTTAAATTTAATGTATTCTTTTTTAAAGTAGACGGTTATACTGTGTCAGCAGTCAGGAAGTTTTTCTGTACTGGGATTGTCTTTAAAGAACAATAGGACATAGGGGACACTTTTCCCTTAATAACTTCAAGAGAATGTGACAGAGACAAGGGAAAGAATAACATTAGACCCATGATGGTTTTCCCAACTGGATGTGTTATATACAGTAGGTACATTTTCAACATCCCCATTTCTTCATAATAAAATGCATTAAATTATGAAGATTAAATTGAAGAATGCAGACTATTATCCAGAATATGAAGACTGCAAAGTGTCTAAAGGTCAAATTTTAAAACTTGTTGTTTATGTAATGACCTCATCAGCGACCTCATTTCCCCCCTCGTCTGTTCCAACCACACAGCATTCAGCATCACCAGTATACTAATCACCGGCTTGATCATCTGTCATCATCTGCACCTCACTGGTTCATGCCTTAAGTTAAGATATTTTTTTGTGCTTGAATGATTTATAGGTCAAAAAAAAAAAAAAAAAAAAACTTACCAAAAAAAAACATTTCTCTGAAACTCCTCAGGTACAGGAGTGAAAATGAGAGCCAAAACTTGACGAAAATGAGAGTTAAAAAAGTTATTCAGGAAGCCCTGGAGAACTATTCCTCAAGACTACATTAAAAATACAAGAATGTCTGGCTCTGGAGGCAAAATATAAAATCATGAGCTCAAGACTTTTGCACAGTACTGTATACTTTCAGTTTTTAAGATGTGATAGGCGATGGGTATATCTTCTAGCTTTACTCAAGAAAAAAACAATATTTTACTCTATAGTGTATTTTATAGTGTGTAACTTATACTACTGTATAAGGAAACAAGATTTGAGTTGAATAGAGGATGCTGAAATACCAGCCAATTTCAAAAAAGCGTTAAACATTCTGAAAATCTATTGTGGCTCCATAATGCATCCTTTCTTCCATTATCCCATCTTTCATGTTTTTTTCCCCTCATCTACAGATACCAACCTACGGAACAGAGGTCTAGAAGGATGGATTATGAAAACACTGAGAATTTCGCCATGGTTATAGCATCTGCTGCCATCCCAGTGGAATCTTCTCCCACTCCAAAACCCCCCAGTGTCACCAGCAACCTTGGACCAGAATCAAACAGAAGAAGAAAACATGCACTTTACAGTTTCAGCATCTTCACTCATTTATGAAGATGCTCATCCAACACACATACAGTAAACTGGGCTTTGTAACCTGTATAATAACTACACAGCAGTGGAAGAAGCATTTCACTCCATCATCATTTAGATGCAGAAGGCATGATTACAGTTGCAAAAACATTGTAAATAGATGTAAAACATATTTTAAAAAATCCGTTAGCTGTGCATTATTACTGCAGACGCCTGTACAGTATGTCTAGACTAATTTTTATGCTGATTCCAAGCTTTTGAGAAGACATAAATAATTGCATTATATTCTGTTCATCGTACATGTAGATAACGCTAATGATGCTGATGGCAGTGCAGACAATGACAATAAGTAGACCAAATTCCAACCAAAAGCTATTATCATGCTAATGATGATGATGATAATGATGATGGTGACAATTATCTTAATTTTATCTACATTAGGAAACAGAACAGGCTGTGAGAGTAGCAGAGTTACGTCCTGTTTTGTAACTCAGTCTGAGAGTGCCATCAGGCAGCAGATGAACAGGGGGTAGAAAAGCATAGAGTTCAAGAGGGGTGGAGGTGAGGGGATCATTGTGGTCCATGCAGAGACACTCCCTAATACTCCTTATTTTCTCCCTTTTTTCCTAATTAACACGCGACCTAACATTAGGTCATTAACATGTTCATTTTTAGTTACTAATCACATTAATATTTATTACACTGCAGTACTACAAAAAAATATACCAGTACATTAAAAGTTCAGATAGGTTGACCTTCTAATGACCTCCACCTCCAACACCTGAGCACACATACACATACACATACCTCGAACAGGATCACAAAGCATGTAAATAGATTTTATGCATTCATTACCACAAATAGTTTTTATTTGTTACTTATAATGATAATATATTGTATATTTAATATTAATATTCTGAGCTGCTGAGTATTATCTTTGGTTCAATGAAATTTTATATGTATAGTACTTTTAACAGTTGTCGCAAAGCAGCTTTAGACTTAATAGCTTTAGCTTTAATAAAAAATAATATGGAAATTTGTATGAAATGTGAAAAATGTGTAGTAGTGTGCAAAAGTTTTGACCCCCTTTATTTCCTCATGTTTTGCTTCAAAAGAGCCAGACGTTCTTAATATTTGTTAATGTACTCTTGAGGAAAAATTCTCCAGGCTTCCTGGAGGAGTTTTTTTTTTTTTTTTTTTTTTTTTGGTCTCTCTTTTTTTTTTTTGTCCAGTCCCTGTACCTGACCAGTTTTAGAGAAATGTTTTTCTTTAATAAGCCACATAGTGACCTACAGTATCAATCATTCAAGCATAAAACACCATCTAACTTGAGGCATAAACCTGTGAGAAACAGATGCTGATGATGACAGATGATCAGGCCGGTGATTAGTATACTGCTGATGCTGAATGCTGAGTGGTTGGAGCAGGCAAGAGGAGAAGGTTGCTGCTGAGGTCGTTACATAACCAACCAATTTTTAAATTGTATCTTTAGGTGTTCCCATTTCTTTAACTGAATCTACATCATTTCATTTCATTTTAATATGAAGAAATGAGGGTTAGCTCAAGACTTTTACAGTACTGTACATCCTGAGCTGAGATTTGATTTTATTTGGTTACAGAAATAAAAGTCCTAAATTACCAATATCAAAGTTATAAATTATTTTTATTATTGACTAAAGTAGTTTCTAATCAGTTTTTAATGTGAAAAAAAGTAGGTCGGTAATCTATGGTAGTCCAGAACAACAATGCACCTATAAAAAGTCAACAACAAATGAACGAACGAATGAAAAATCAAACAAACAGATAAATACAAAGAATCAAGTCAACAGGAAATTTAACACTGAATTAAAAAAAGTAACTTTAAATGAAGAGCTCAAAAACTATGATTTTTTTGAAATTTTATTAAAAGTCATAAGATTTTGATAAAAAAATACTTTTATTTAAAGTCCTTAAATAAATTTAAAAAATGATAAGGTTAAAAATTTCAATGATAAGTTATTTGCAGCCGTATTTTACCATGGTCTCCTGCGATAGATTCCAGGCAGACAGCGACCCTGTATAGGATAAACAGTATATAAGACACATGAACGAATGAAGGAAAATGTTTATCACAGTATGTATCCGGCACCATGAAAAGGTTTATCGCAGTATGTTATTTGACACTAAGACATTAGCAGAAGATCCTTTATTTTTATCTAAGTTATGAGGAGGGGTCTCCATGGAGCCAACTGTTTGTCCAGCACATCCAATCAGATAAATACTGAATAGATACCTGACAATCCACATGATGTAAAAGATACTGTAATTCATCAGACCAGGCCACCTTCTTCCATTGATCTGATGCTCTCAAACCCATTGTAGGTGGTTTCGATTGGTGGACACAGGACAGCATGGACAATGCAGCTCCATACACAGCAAGCTACAGTTCAATGCACTGTGTGTTCTGACACCATTCTGTCATAGCCAGCATGAACTTTTTCAGCAAATTCCAAAGTCATGACCTGGTGTTGTCACTGCAGTGGTGCATATTACAGCATCCTAATACAAATGAAGCAAGGAAACACACAGTGCATCTCAATCTGTTATACACTACAACTCAGTGTGTTGATCACTGCTACACAATCTACTACAAACATCATAAAACCTAACCTGGAATTCACCTGTACAATTATTTTGTGCTCCTATCTGAAAAGTATGATAGTTAATCCTCAAATATACTAAATTAAATTCATTATTAGCAAGGTTCACATTTTATATACAAATTTTTGCAGAAGGCCATAGATTCATTAAAGCAGTTGGAAATTTTATATAAAAACATATAATTAAATTTTTTTTTTTTAATCCTGTTGCTTGTTTATTAGGGAAACATGGCTATGAAAAATGAGGGTACCACTAGATTATAAGAGCGCATATACCGATCTGCCATATCAGTAACACCAGGTAGGTGAATTGAACAACAGTGATCACTAACTAGTAACTAGTAGTAAACTAGTGACAGGATCATAGGCTTCCAAGGGTCACCCAATCCCACGGTCTTGCGGCAGGAAATGCATCCGACAAAAAAAAACTGTGCCAAGTTGTTGTGCAGATCAGATGGTCCGCTGTGGCGACCCCTTGATAGGAACAGCTGAAAGACAAACAACATTATAGGTTTTAGGCTATATTTATGAATAATTACAGTACCTTACTAAAGAGATCTATTATATGAAAATGAAGATTAATTGTGATTATGATATGCATAATAAACACTTTATCTCAGGGGATGATGCTGACTTTTTAGGACTTACAGTAGATTACATCAAAAATTTGATGTAAGTCAAAGTGGTTAGCACTGTCGCCTTGCACCTCCAGGATCCGGGTTTGATTCCCACCTCAGGCTAAGTGCATGGAGTTTGCCTGTCCTGTGCCTGTCCTGTGCCCTGTGTGCATGGAGTTTGCCTGTTCTCCACATGCTTGGTGGGTTTCCTCTGTGTAATCCGGTTTCCTCCCATAGTCCAAAGACATGCAGATTAGGCTAATTGGTGTTCCCAAATTGCCCCAGAGTGTGTGTATGTGTGTGCCCTGTTATGGATTGGCACCCCATCCAGGGTACATCCTGGATGGATGTACCCTGCCTCATGCCCCAAATCTCCAGGCATAGGCTCCAGCAAATCAGTCTCAGGTCTATAAGACTTTAAAAAAATGTTGATGGAATAAAACAGGTTAATACATATTGTGCAACCAACAAATCGTGATACTTTTGTACCGTGATATATCAAAATTCAATGTTGGAAAAATTGCTCAATCTATTTCATCATATCTTACTATTTCAAATGTTCACAATCAGTCGGTTCTGCCTGACCTGGGTGCACACATTTCAAATTTCATTACCTGCTCTGCGTCCATGGTTGAAAGGCCAAATATGCCAAATATGATCAGAGTATAAATTGCATAGATGAGATAACAAAATACACAGAGAACCCAGACTGAGTCAATTCACCCTGAGATCCTGCTTGAACAGTGCATTGTGAGGTTACAGCATACAGTAGGTAGAAGAGAGCAGAACACCTTATGTTATGCAAGGTTCCTCTGAGTCCCTAGAAATAGCATCTACCAGAGCGGTTGAATCATTCATCTTGTAGCTTTAAATACTTTAAATTTAAATTCATTCAGAGAGGAGGACCAACTAATATATGACTGCTTCTTGGCTACTTAAACTTCTCTTATTCCACCCTGATAGCTGCACTTTGAAACACGTGTCCCAGGGGTGAAACCAGATCCTAAAGGGAACAATTCGAAGGTGTCTCGTCTCACCTTGCAACACCTCCTTATCCTGCACCAAACTGCTGATCAAGGCAAAGTCTTTCTTAGGAGAGATGACAGCGTGTAGGACCTTTGAGGTTGACATGCAATATAACATCTCTAATGGGTGCACTGTATATGAATAAGATGAATAATTATACACAGTCTTAGCTAATAATAAACACAGCTAATTATAGTGGTATGCTTGATGAGCATCCCTTTGTTTGTTTGTATTTCTCCCCGCACATGATCCTTCTTTTACTGGCTTATAAATAAAATTATAGTTACTACTATTTTGTGGTGGCACGGTGGTGTAGTGGTTAGCGCGGTGGTCTCGCACCTCCAAGGTTGAAGGTTGAAAATAGAACAGTTAAGGTGAAAGTACATAATAGTAACTCACTCATATTCTTATTCTCTATACTGCTTATGATGTACAGGGTTCTGGGAGGCCAGGAGCCTGTCCCAAGGGGTCTGAGAGCAAGAGGCGAGGTACACCCTGGATTGAGTGCCAATCCATTGCAGGGCACACAAGCACACTCACACCCTACAGTGAATTACGGAAACACCAATTAGATAAACTGCATGTCTTTGAACTGTGGGAGGAAACCGGATTACCTGGAGGAAACCCACTAAGCACGGGGAGAACATGCAAACTCCATGGACACAGACCCGAGGAGGGAATTAAACGCTCGATGCTGGAGGTGTGAGGCTGCAGTGTATAACCACTATGCCACTTATCCGATATCCGACAAATATCAAAGCTGACACAAGCCACTTATGTCATCATAGCATTTGGCTGTAAAGAAATTTGGTGAAAAAGCTTGAGCAGAAACAATGTGTTTTTTGCCCGCTCAGACCATCGTTTTTACACACAAATCATATTTTGCCTTGATTATACGCTCAGGTTTGTGGTTTGTTTGCCAAGGTTGCCAGATCCCACCCACCAAATCCCACCTAGTCGGCGCTAAGAACCTGCGCACTCTGAAAAAAGAATCATCAAAAACAAAGTATTAGAATTCATACTATAGCTAACACCAGCTATTTAGCTATATACAGTACCAGAAAAGTGGTGACAGGAGCATGGGCACTCAAGGATCGCCCATGCTGCAGGGACCAAAAGCCAGCTCGTCCAATTTGTTCCCACAGAAAAGCCAATGCAGAACAGATGTTGACTATGATAGAGAGGTATCAGAGCACCTAGTCCATCACACAAGGGGCCCAGCAGGAACTAACCAGGCCTCCAAACTCTCCAGATCCCGGTCCAATTGAGCATCCATGGCATGTGCCAGACAAACAAGCCTAATGATGGAGGCCTCACCCTGCAACCCACAGCACCCAAGGGATTCGATGCCAACGCCCAAGTGTCAGACACCACAGCACAACATCAGATGTCTTGTGGAGTCATGCCCCAAGGGGCCAGAGCTGCCCTGGTGGCACAATTATGGGCATATAGTTTTGTGGCTGATGCACATATATGTACATATATGTATATGCACATACTTTGTTTAACTAAAATTTGCCCATTTTTCAGCCAAATATGATAAAAAGTAGCTGAATTGTTTTTTTTGTTTGTTTTTCTTTTACATAAACAAAAAAAATCATTTAGTACTGAATCAATAAAAACAGTCTGTATCCATGTCATCAAATAAAAGTGATCTTTATTCTATAATGAAAATAATAAATTTGTTGCAAAATATTTGTTTCTATCTCTCTCTTTCTTTTCTTTTTTTTTTTTTTTTTTTGGTCTAAACATTATTCAAAACTAAGCCCATCTGGTTTGTGGTTCGATGTGTTGTGTGTTTAGAAATGCTTTTCAGATAAGATAAGATGGATCTTTATTAATCTTGAGGGAAATTACAGGTGTAATTTGTTCAAATCACTTTATAACAAAGTGAAATCATCCCTCATGCCAGATACAGAGCATCGACCTAAGGATCGTTTCTGCCCACCACAGTTGTAAATATTGCTTATGACTTTATTATTTTTAATTGTAATATAGCCTGGCCATACACATGGCCTCTCATGTCAACAAGCAGTTGCACCATTTTTTATTATTTTTTTGAATAGCGGCTGTTGTACATGAAAATGATTTCCGAAGTCCTTCCTGAAACACTCAAACCGTCTGGCTTCAACAACCATGCTACAGACAACGTCACTGAAATCACAATGTCCTCATTCTGTTTTTGACGTGAGCATTAAATCTTGTGACCTTGAACTGCAAACAAGGGTAAAGGTGTAAAAGCATGTGACAAGACAGTTGACAGACCGTAGTCTGTCATAGTTACCATCAGGGGGCAGTAAAGCACTGTAATGAATTTTCCTTTGTCGTGTGTGTGTGTGTGTGTGTGTGTGTGTGTGTGTGTGTGTGTGTGAGGGTTTGAGAGTCTGTTGTTTGTGGGTGTAGGCACAGCCCACTCAGTCATTAGTCACTCTTGAGTGTGTGTGTGTTATTCCGGATGTGTTTGTGTCGTACTTGATCGGTTGCTTACCTTATATCCAGGTGTCCTAATATTATGCTGGGAACCTTTCAGCTGTTCTTTCGCACCAAAGCATGCATGTACTCACCTGTGTTAGTGTGTGTGTGTGTGTGTGTGATTCTACTCAGCTTTAGCGAGTGAAAGACACATTGCTCATTTCTTTGTACCTTGAGTGTGAACTCACCTGCTTTTATAGTTACGGCATTACGGATGTAATGATATACAGTTCCATCACTGCATAATACTACGATAAAGAAGTCTAAAGTGGATAATTATTTCCAGGTGCAACAGAATTCTCGATTAAGAGTTGTTTTTTTTAAAGCCTACTATTTGAAAAAATTGAAATTCAGACAAAGTACTGAAGGTTAACCCAGATAATGCTTAGTAGTCTTGAGTCTTTAGTCATTTAAAAAAATACTTTTGCCTTTATATAATTACCATTTACCATAAATATTTACCTTTTTTTTTTTTTCTTTCTGCACATCATCTATGTGACCTGACATTTTTTTATGTACCTTGACCATACAACAGACAAAACATATAAAGATCTAATTGAAATTTAGTTTTTTGTTTACTATTAAAAAACACAAACATTCTCAATGAAGCATTATAAATTTTGAATATGTTTTTTCAAACGTGATCATATAATACTAAAATATTAGTAGTATATAATACTAAATATATAAGTATTAGTATATAATCCTAAAATTTTTTATAAAATCAAACTATATACTGTATATTTTCAACTATTTACAGCTAAAAAAAAAAAAGCAGGTGTGGCCATAGGCATGATTTTCTTTTTATCTGTGCCACTCCTCAGATCATTTTACATACACAGCTAGAGTCCATGCATGTGTGGGATTTCCAAATAGTGCATATGCATACTGCATACTGTATAAAAGATCAAAAACATACAAATTCATACCATTAGACCTTTATGTAACATTTTATCAGTTTGCCTATCCAAATAAAATGTTCTATGTGATTGTAGGTCATCTCTGTTTAATGAGATGGCAAATACTATGACATACCAAAAACAATGAAAACTGATCTATGTTATCATTTAGCAAGAACATTTCCTTCTCTTTCTTCCAGAATCGGTATGATGATATTATTAGGTTAGTATCAAAGGGCAACCCCCGGTCCCGAAAAATGAGTCAGATGCAGAAGTGCCAAAGCTTTCAGTTCCTCGAATGACCACTAGGCTCCAAAAGTGAGTCAATACCAGTAGACCGCAATGATAAAATGGCCAATTTTAAAACAGAAATAAAAATGGTCCGGGTTTGAATGAAAGACCGGGGTTCAATTCCCACCCAATGCGGAAACTCCAGCCACTGGATGCAGTGCTCGTCCCAAGCCCGGAAAAAATCGGAGGGCTGTGTCAGGAAGGGCGTCCGACATAAAACCACAGCCGAAAGGCTAACTAACTAAAAGACTGGTACTTAAAACATTTTTGTTCTCCATAGCTAGATTTCCCATTCAAGACAACTGTATAAGGTGATTTTTAATGCAACTCATTAGTTACATTTATATTAA
The DNA here is from genome assembly GCA_030014305.1 of Clarias laeviceps. Classification (NCBI taxonomy): domain Eukaryota; kingdom Metazoa; phylum Chordata; class Actinopteri; order Siluriformes; family Clariidae; genus Clarias; species Clarias laeviceps. Next base: position 11,093,459 of record JAQMYJ010000021.1, read on the forward strand.
GTCATAAAATTATGCATAAATAAGGGTGTGACAGTTACATTGCAGGAATCAAACCGCTTGCTGTCTGCTATGCATCAATTTAGCTAACCAGCTAACTGTAATTGTTGTACTGTAGTTTTAATTAACACAAGAAATGTAGGAGTTGACATGGGATCACGTGTAGGGTACGAGTGATGAAGTTTAATCAACGTTAGCATATAAATGAACGTTAGCCACATTATCATTTTAGCTGAGTTGAAGCTAAGCTAGCTAGCTTGTGATAACTGAGGTAAGTAGGCATGTTCGAACCAACAGGCTCTGTTTGCGCCACTTGAACCTGGGATTGAGGCAGACTCCGGTACTGCCAAGATAGTGATGACCAGAGATCCAACGGTTGAGCTTTGAAACACTCTTCAGAAAACCTATGGGTGACATCATGGAGGGCTTGTCTATTTCTTATACAGTCTATGGGCAGACCCTCCACGACGTCACCCATTGACTTCCATTGACTTTAACTCAGGTCGGTAGGGCTTAAATGTATCACATAAGATTTCTCATAGATGAATAAATACATTTTTATTCTAAGTCTTCAATTATTGCTTGATTTCCTGTATATAAGATATGTATATAGCACATTGCATGCGAGTTGTACAAGAGTTCTCTATATTTACTGTATACGCAGTGGTGTGTTTCTGCTATTTTCAACCCTTTGTGGTTACTGTTTCGCTATGATAGTGTATCCTGTTCTGTTGCAGCAAACATCTGCAAGACTTTCCCCTTTTCCTTTTTTCTTAAGCTATTGATGTCTCTGACCAACTGATTGGACACACAGAAAAATTTCACACATACGGAGTCAACATCATACAGTACATGTGTATGTGTGTGCCTTGTGTAGTATGAAATAGTATGAAAGTCTGCATACTGTAGGAAATTGACTATATTGAGGTGTTTGGACAAGCATGGATATAAGTAGCTCTCATACTGTATATAGAATAACACTTTTATAATGCATTTCATAAGTTTTTAATGTCTAAGTTTCGGTTTGTTTTTTGTTCACACACTCGACCACAATGCCACAAGTTCACATCGAGTGTTTGTGCAATAAAATAACATCCTGAAATTCACACAAGGGAGTGCTTCAGGGCACTATTATTAGTATCAAATAGTTGAGAATCGCTCAAAATGTGTTTTTTCACAAGATAGGAGACATGTCTCAACTGCTTTATTTATGACTCTCTGAGTAATGTAGCTGTCTTCTCTGGGTGCTACATTGCAGTAGGGCCTGAATCAGCATGAGTAGTACTATTAGCACTGAAAAAATTCCCCCCTCGCTGTCATTGGATTGTTCCATGAGTCACAGGATCGCTAGGTGTGAACAGGGTAATACCTGTGGATTGGTGCACCCCAGACTATGTAATATCCAGTGGTACTTTTTTCAGTGGCGATTCTCAAACCTTTAGACATCCACGCGTGTGTATGTAGCTGTTACTGACTTCCTGTGTACCCATTTGCGAATGGAGATGTACCTGACAGGCGGCAGAGGATGACTCATCATGGCACTTGTGCCTTCTGCCACATTATGAACCTTTAGTATCTACTTGTATTTGCTGGCATTTCATGCCTGCTTCTTGCAACAGGGATTTCGGTATAGCTGTGGGGTCTCGTCTAGTCAGAACCTAAGATCCTTCCCACATGAGGCGCATCTACTTGTAGTCGTTTCAATACAGTTCAGAAAAACATTATTATTTTTATGTAAACCCGTTACTTGAGGTTAGCTGTATTGCATAACCATCATTTTGTCATTGCAGCGCAACTGTTTTTCTTCAAAACAACACATTGCCCTAGTACATTGCAACATCTATTGCTTAATCAAATCTCTGATGTTTTTCTTACTACAAAGCACTTATTTTTCAGTTTCTTTTAAGCACTACACTGCAACTTTATTACTTATAACTCTACGTCTAAAAAGTAAAACCAAGTCCTGACAATAATTACATAGTATGCTAGTAATAAATGTTTATTAATAAATGTAATAAAAGGAGGATCAAGGATGCTGGTATAATGAGCTAGCAGGGCTCCTGTGGTTCAAATATAGAAAGGAGTCAACTGCTTGATTTTTGGCATACATGTCCGATAATTTGGACCTAAAAAACATTGGACTTTTGTGGTTCCAGGCACAACAACACCACGAGTGGTTGTAAGACAGATATTCCTGAATGCTGTGAAGAAGTAAGGATGGGGTTGATTTTTTTTTAAATATTAACCATCAATTCTTTAAACACTTCACAAATACTTTTTTACTTACTAAAGTAGAATTTTCACATCTTTTTAAGTTGATCTTTATTTCTTTTTAATAGTTATTTTCTGGCAACTCTTACTTTTACTCCAATACGTTTCCTACATAAAATGTGTACTTTTACTCCAATACGTTTCCTACATAAAATGTGTACTTTTACTCCAATACATTTCCTACATAAAATGTGCACTTCCAATACATTTCCCATCAGCATCTTTGCTACACATTACTGCACCAATTCGGCCTGGTGATGTAATGCCTGTCTTTTGCCAATGCAGAGCGCAGATCGCCCACGTTGATACCACCATGGAGGCACCTGCTGCAGGCTCTGTTGCTAACCTTACAATTCCCGTAACAGACGACCAGCGTCTAAAGTGGTAAACTCTGTGAATTGCATGGTGGTGATGGAGATAATGTTACACACCCGTGGTCCTATTTGCAAAAAAGTTTTTATATCAATCTATTGAAAGATCCTTCTACAGGATGAGATGGCTCTTGTGCCTCCCAAAATTCCTTGAAATATAGTCATTTAAAAACTCCCCGTCCAACTTGAAAAGGCCCATTGAAGTGAATTAAATTAATATTCATTTACAGCAACAATTTCAATGTTATTAAACATTAGTTAGTTAGATATTTATTTAGCCTGTTCAGATATCTGGCTGAATAGTTTACATAATTTTAACATGAGTTTTCCCCCCTGGAATTGATGTCCAAGAAGGTGTGGTAACCTTGATATATTATGTTTTACTACATGGAAGCCACATTAAACTTCATAATCAAAATTCAGACTGCACTCTTTTTTACTTTTGATACCCAAGTACAATAAATATCAGACATTATAAGACTTTCACTCAAGGTAAATTACTTTTCTGGTAAAATACTTGTACTGTTACTCAATTATTATTATACGCCTGTATAATAATAATTTTTGTCTTGTAGGTGTTTGTTCCACTTTTTTTTTTTTTTGTATTTCATTGTATGTCCATTGTATTTAGTGTACTTGTAACTAGCTGCCACTCTTGGCCAGGGTTCCCTGGAAAAAGAGTTACTGTAACTCAATGGGACCATCATGGTTAAATAAAGGTTAAATAAAAAAAATATATATTATGGTGACCAATAATATTTATAATATAATACTTCATATAATTCATGAACAAGCATGGACTTTGTAATCTAGCACAAATTCATTTTTGTTGAAGTAGAAACAAAAAATACATAGACTAATGACATATACAGTATACTATTCAAAGTATGAATTATACAAAAGAATTACTTACAACCATAGGGTTAGTAGTTTTGTTTAAGGAAAGGACTTGATTGCATGTGGACTAGTTTGCCCCTTCATCATCCTTATTATCCTATTGATAAAAAGCCATAATATAATTAATTGCTCGCACTTTATATTTTCATTGTCAAGCTATTGATATTCAATTTCAGACCCCCCAATGAAATGAGACCTGTTAGGCAAAATTATTATTATTATAACATTTAAGTGTGTTTACACAGACAAAATATGGGAAAACTATTCCCTCTCTTTTTTTCGTTTGCCATTTTTGTCGTCAAATAGCCTTTAACATGCCATCCAAATTCATCATTCCAGGCACAAAAAGTGATGGAGCAGTTTGCATAGCCCCTCCTTTGGCTCAACTCCTTTTCAGGGAAGTTCTGTGTTCTGATTGGCTACAAAAATGCCCTTTTGAAAAGGGGCATGTGGCCAAAGCTTTGCATTTAATGCAACAGACAGTGAAAATGAGTCAATTTCAGGGGTGGTAGAAGAACGTCAGAGTCAGTTTCTATCTCAGCTCGAAAATTTACATACACATTTTGGAGACATCTGAGACTTTATAATATCTAAGTATATTATACCATCTATATAATATCACAATAACTTATTTTGCTTACTTTTATATCACAACCAATTGCACCTTTATAAGTTTCTAGCTGACATTTCTGTAAGTTTTAAAACCTCAATGACCTATGTCCTTTATAAGACACAGCTCCATGAGTACATTTTTGTCACAATTTATTAATGTATGCATACATACATTTTAGTACAAAGCATGCATATGATATAGAGTATTCAGTGACCAATGCTTAAAAATTTAATAAAAGTTCTGATAGAACCTTCTAATTCCAAGGTCTCATATTATGTTCCTCATTTTTTAAATAAAATTTTATACAGACCTATAGCTAAGTACCTAAACATTAGCTTCCTCTGAGACTGTAAAATACTACCTATAAACTTTAAAACCTCACCATAACGCAAATTGTTCTGCATTAACACTTATTGATTGAACTAATTAATTTTATCTACTTCCTTGTTTCTTGTATTTTGTTTTTTTGGACAACTTGTTTTAAATTGTTTGCATTAAGTTTTGGATCAATTCTAGATCTAGAACTACTGTAATGCTTGAACCTACAGAACCTTTTAGGCATTATTTTAAGAAACTAGCTAATTAAATGAGATTTGCTCAAAACTGCTTTAAGACAGCCAAAGTCACTCGGCTCAGGTGTCGTACTGGTGTTGAGCTGTTTGACGTTTTCTTAACCTGATTTTCTCCTAATTTGCCTATTTGTCCGTTCACACCCACTAGCAAGAGCTCCTATTTCAACCAAGAATTTTAAACACTAGCACTCGCCCTTCTTAGAGACGAGTACAAATCGATCATCACATGTTTTTAAATTGCTGCTCATGCTACGTCACAGGATAGCTAACCATATTCTAAGGACAATAACTCTAACTATCCTTTTAAGGCATACACAAGCTCACAGATGGCCAAGATTGGCTAGTGTTGAGCTGATTGACAGGGAAAAGAGTAACACTATCATTCCTTCTGAGAGCATAACCGGTTTTGCTCTTTTGGACTGCCACACATGGCTATGTCAAAACTTGGCTTTTACAACAACTGCATTGTTATGGGGAACTGAATCTACATAAAATTACTCTTTAAAAAGTGTTAAATTAAAATATTTTTAGAATTCCAAAATCCAGGTATGCATTCTGAAAAGTCTCCGGAATAGACATTTTTATGAAGAAAGTTTGCCTTTCAATTTGGAAAACCTCTCCATTTTTAAGGATTCAAAATGGTCTTGTGAGCCAGTGATACAATAAATAAATAAATAATTAAATAATTAAATAGTTAAATAATAAAAGTTTGTAAAAGTCTTCAAAAATCCAATTGTTTTAACTTGTGAGACTAATCTGTACATGGTACATGTAGCTTTGTCACATATTTATTTGTATATAGTTATATATACAGTACAGGCCAAAAGTTTGGACACACCTTCTCATCTATCTGTCAATGTGTTTTCTTTATTTTCATGA
>JAQMYJ010000021.1:11109800-11135104 GCA_030014305.1 Clarias laeviceps
TATATATATATATATATATATATATAAAGATTTTTGAGTCATTGTGTTGATAGGTAAAAAGAATCAACCCATTTCTAACAGTTTTATTATTCTTCCATAAAAGCAGTGTAAGTGTAAATGTAAGGAAAGTGTTACAGAACTGCCATGAGACTCGTATCACTTCATTAAATAAATATTTTATTATCAGTGAAAATAAATACATTTTCTTAAGATAGAATCAACGACATTTTAAAAAGCATTTCCGGGAGTGAGGTTATGGAGAGAAACAAAGCCAAATAAATCAAGCCAGGGGTCCACATACGGATGCCACTCGTATAACATACGTCTGGAGAAAGCCAGCAGTCTAGACGGGTACAAGGAAAGGCAAGGTCAACTAAATGTTTATGGTACACAATGAGACTGAGGCTGAACACTTGGTTGTATGCAGAAAGTTCCCATCACAACATAAATTTGGCCGAGTCCCTTTTTAATACAAATATTGCTCACCAATGGTGCAGCTTCACTAGGGTGCTACAGTTTATGAACTCAACAGTGGCCATAATAGACAACTTGTTCTTAGGTCATCAATTTTATCAATGTGTACCATGAATAATGTTTAATGGTGTATGAAAAAAAACAACAAAAAAAAAACAGGATTATGGTGTTCCCAGTTTTGTCTCCCAGGCTAAGATGTGGCTTATTCCCATGAGCCTCGATGGGATGAGATGGGACTGGAGCAGAACTACTTTTGGCATAAAACAAGCTGTTCCTGAACAAATTCCAGCTGAGATCAGCAAATACCATAATCTCACCACAGGGGGCAAAAAAACTGCATCCTTCGATATATAAGTGACTAACGAAGCAATAATGTAGAAATTAATAAATTATTTCCATTCTGTAATTATGAGACCACTGGAGGGACTGGGTCCACTGACCTCAATTAAGAGGAAGCATGTATGTATGTATGTATGTATGTATGTGTGTGTGTGTGCATGCGCAGAAAATCAGTGGTGAACCTGCAAGGTAAGCTTATATACTGAGAGATATGGTAGAGTGCTACCGTGAGGACATGAACAACGTTGCAAGCGGTGACATTACGAGTCAACAAAACAAAAACGAAATAAAAACCAAAACCAAAAACATGTATTGCCGTAGAATATAATGCTGTCCTTATCTACTTAGCGGCTTGCTACAAGATATCACTGAGCAATATGTGGTTTAAGGGACATTACACAGTGGCACTGTATTTGTCAAACTCAAGTTATTCACAGTATAGTGACATTCTAAAGACATCTACTGACCATATATGAGCACTACGTACATTTCAGATAGAGAAGTCTGCGTCAAAACTGGACGACTTGTTACCTCTCGGCGGAACCGTTACGCACACGACGTTTCTTGTTCCACTTTTTTTCCCCCTAAAACTGAGTGAAGCCCCTGTAATTTTCCACTTTTAAGCATAAGTATTGATTTTTTTTTTTCTTCTTTTGAGAAAGTAATGCTGCTTGTTTAAGGCAGTCCTGGAGCTGTGACAAACCAGCAGGGAGCAGACTCAGCAGTTAGCGACAGAAGCTAATAAGACATTCCAGTGCTTTCCAAGCTGTTTCTCGCTATCTCTTTAAGCATAAAGAGACAGCCTACAGTGAACGGTTGACACTTAGGTGCCAGCCAATCGATTTGGTTAAATTCAGTTGAAGCAGTAAAACCATTATGAGCATTCGACTGTGATAAAACGCGACGTTTATGCTAATGGCGGTCATCTTGGTGAAATTCAACAGGAAATAAACAGTGTAGCACTGTGCAAAAATGACATACACCTGGCTCCAGCATGTCACCAATCCTAGGCTCTTACACTTATAATCGAAGTCGGTGTTGAAGTACCAGCCTTCAATACACAAAAAAATACTCACTCAAGCTGTTCTTTTCACAACAAGCCTCTAGGAGCTTGTCTGATATAAAGCAGAATCGTCATATGATCTCAATAAATGTCCAGTTTTTTTTTTTTTTGTGTGTGTCTTTTTGGTGACTATTATAAATATATTTCTAAATGCCAGTGATGCCCCCAAGGAGGCAAGGCAGGCTATAGGCATTGTTCTAATCAGTGCTAATAGTGAAGTCACATTCAACCCTGGTCCGGACCGAGCTACATCGTCACCCCGGGGGACTGATAGAAAACGTTGGCTGCTACCTCACGAAAAACACACTTACGAAAAGGTCAATCGCAGAGTTCGGCTCTTTAAAGAGCAGAGATAATTCAAAGAGAACTCCCTTCTTTCTTTTCATTTGCCAACAAGTAGGTCAGGCCAGAGTGTACTACGGTGTGTGTGTGTGTGTGTGTGTGTGTATATATAGCATAACTTTACAAAGTCACTTTCACTTCAGACCAGTAAAACTGGCTTCCCTTGCAAGAAAAAAATCCTCGGACTTCTACAGGCAATCAACTTGTCACTGACTGGAACAGATATGAAGTGAAACAACCTCTACTTGGCTGCTCAACAGCTGACCGTGCTAGGCTGCTGCTTGCACACAAAGTCTGAGAAGAAGTCAAACTCGTTCTGACCCAGGGAAAGTTCAGGCAGCTCTTGCACCCTGTCCAAGCCCAGTTCAAGCACAAGAGACGTAAGGACGTCCTCGTCGATCAAGTCCGTATCCATGACATTGAGGCCCAACGTTGGGCCACCCATTCCCATCTGCATGCCCGCCAGTTGGTTTGGAGCCATTCTGTAAGGACCACCGGGTCCCATGTGGTGTCCATTGCCAGGGCCGAGAGGATGCCCGTGGTACTGGGTGTTGAGTTTCTGCAGGTGCATGCTGGCCATAAGCTGCTGAGATGGGCTTAGGCCTCCTCCAGTCATGTACTGCTGTTGATGCTGCTGAGGCGGCTGGCTCTGTGGGTGCATGTGATGTTGAGCTTGAGGGGGCTGTGGCACCGGGTGCTGGTTCGGCCCGCCGTACATCATATTACCCGTTTGCATCTGATGATGATGCCCGTTGCCCATCTGTCCGTTCATCATGGGCCCCATGCCGGCCCGCTGCCTCATTGCCGCCTCCAAGGAACCTGGCGGCCCTCTGTTGTAGTGCATCAGCTGGCCGTTCGGGAGGGTCCGCATGCCCGGCTGGCCCATATGCTGAGGGTGATTGTTCATGCCCATGCGGAACCCATGACTCATGGGCATCATCATGTGATCAGCCATGGTTTGGTTTGGAAGTGATGCTGCAGAGACATGACAGCAATGTCAACATATTGCAAGGAAGAAAAATTACATGCAACGATTCCTGAAAAATCCCTACTTTTTCAATGTTGCCACCCTTTATTTGTTGCCCCCTGACACAAGGACTACGGATCCGTCCATGCAATGCAATAAAAGAGTATTCAAACTTATTATTAAATTGAAACAGACTAGTTCCTGTATAACACTTGCCTTTGCTTATCCCTTTAAACCCTTGTTGATAAACGATAAACGTGGCACTGGCAGAGACAAAGCCTGGGTGTTTAGAGTGTGAGCACTGTGCTGAGAAAACAATGCAGTCGGAGCCGACCTGAGCCTCTGGGAGCATCAAAACAAATATCAGCTAGATCCCTAGACAAAGTGCTCAGCAAACAAAGCCTCGTAGAGAGACTGAACAAGAGATACAGAGCAGGGGATCGTCGTACAAGTGATGAGACTCGATTAGAGAACTGAACTTTTTTTATTATAAGGATTATTATTATGATGATTATTATTCTCTAAGTGAATGAAATTGAAATATTTCTAAGATCAGATTTCCTTGATGAAAATATACAGTATATGTTGACAAATCCTACATTTGATGATCTACAGCATACTGATGTTATTAATTGTAAAAAATAAAAACATTTTTACAGGAATCTGTATAGCTTGCGTTACACAATATATGTACAGTGTGTCAGTGATCTTGGCATAATGCGCTCAGATAGGAGACTGCCACTATAGGGTACTTGATCAAAAAAAACATCTCTTTGTCCTTTCCTGATGTCTCGACAAAAAAAGATCTATTGAATCTTGCTTCTAAATCATCACCGAGACAAATGCTGAGTCTTTGTGGAGTGGGAAGTGCATTTGATTATCAGAACGAACAAAACGTATGACTTTTGGGTTTAGGCTGATTTCAGAATAGAACACTTAAGCGTTACAATGTTTAAACGCACTGGAGGATTCTTTGATCTTCTAATGCACATCAAAGTCGCGACATATGAAAGCAGCATTTGACAAAATGTATTTCTTAGCACAACTTTTTTTTTTATCTATATAATCAACCTGCATTAACAGATTTTGCCATACTGAAACTCGCATCACATCATTCTTTAATGCGTTCGCATGCATAAGCCGTGTTAACCATGCACACACGCACACGTACCTGTGCAATATCGCTCTTCCTTTCTCAAGCGTGTCCTGGCGTTTTCCGTGGTATTCCAGACACGATCCTGCTCCTGCTGCTGCTGCTCGGTTCTCTCTGTTCCAGTCCCTGATACGGGAGATCGCTTTCTGGGTCAACTCTGCGATTATATCTCTTAGACCGGAACAGAAAGAGGGAGGGAGGGGAGGAGATGGGCGGGGCGTTGTGTCATAAGGGCGGGGCTACAACCCTCCGCCTTTCCCTTCTCTTTGATCTGATTGGCCCTTCGTTTTTAATCACCGCGCTGAGAAAGCGATTGGCGCGCGCACGTACGTGAGACGTCGGCACGTACGCGCGTTTCCCCGGAAACGCCTCTTGTGCGCGTCCTTTCCTCACGCGTACTGTGGTGTTTTTTTTTTTGTCACACAGTCATGAAGAGTTTTAGCTCTTATAAATGTTTTATTTGCCTCACGGCCTTCACAGACGAGTATTTAAAATGTTATTCAAGGTTTTAATGAGGTAAATAATATTCAAAGATCAAAATTTGGTCGGTTTGTGGATGTGGTTACAGAGGTGTAAAACATAACACGCCTTTATCTATTTATCTATCACCATGGTGTACAAACACTCACACAATGTGCTCTGTGAGGAAACCTGACTACCAGGAGAAAACCCACCAAGCACATGGAGAACATACAAACTCCACACACACCTGACCCAATACCGAACCCTCTACCCTGGACATGAGAATGTTAATCACTAATGTTGTTGTTAGTCTTTCGTTCCCTGACATCTGATTGGCATCGGATGCCCTTACCCTCCCATTTTATCCTGGCTTGTGACCGGCACTGAATCCACTGGCTTGGGTTTGGACATTTGGGAATCGAACTTGAGCCTTCTGCATGGCAGATGAGAAACCTACCACTGAGCCACCAAAGCCCCACTAAACCACTATTATCAAGGCTAATCATATTCATTATTAAATTTATATACTGTAGTTACTAGTTTATATGTCGGAAAAGCACCCCCATTACCTTACAACCAAGAAAATCTATAATTAATGTACATTTGAACCTTTAACACTTTAACTATTAGACCTATTATGTCCTGCCATCAGAAATACAAAGCTTTCCATCGGTAATAAAGAGATTAATTAATATTTTTTGGAGATTTTGGTGCTTTTTGAGGAAACCTGAGTACCAGGAGAAAATCCAACAAGCACAGAGAAAGTACATAAACTCCACACACACATAGACACCAGACCTGATATCGAACCCTCAACCCTGGAGTTGACAGTGTTAACCACTATTACCTAAGCTAATTACATTCATTATTAAGGTCATATATTGAAGTTACTAGCTTATATGTCCGATAAGCACCCCCAATACCTTACAAGCAAGTAAATAAAGAGATTAATAAATCATTATTGGCGATATTTAAATCATCATACTAAGAAGGTCTGTGGAGATCAAGAGGTGTGAGAAACCTAGCATTACGTGAAAATAACCTACCGTTTATGGCATAGCTCTAACAGACCTCAAATGATGTAATGTTTGATTCCTATCATTACCCTTTGTCTATGTTCACTTTGGAATCAATTATCCTCCTAACAACATGGATAAATATAGGTTTCAGAGCTGAACCCACTGGGACCTGGTCAAGCTTCAACCATTTGCCTGGTGTAAGTGGCTTATTTACCATTTGAAAAGGAAAAGACTGGAGATTCATATGCTTGTGTGGAGGGAGAAAGGACCCCTGAGATGGAGGCCTGCTGGCACCAAGCATGTGCTAATGACGTTGCGCCAGCCATACTGCTTTCACGCAGCACTTAGCCACAGTCCAGGCAATACACACACACACACAGACACGCACACACACAGACACATGGGACAATTCTCCTGGTTGTGCCAAATAACTGTGTTTGCTCATACTCCTGAGGAATGTAAAGGATAGTCTCTCTCTCTCTTTCTCTCTCTCTCTCACTCTCTCACACACACACACACACATACACACACTGCTCTTTTCTAGGGTAGAATGGAAAGCATGCTTTCTGCTATCAGTATGCAATACAGAAGTCCATATTTCAGCTCCTATACACTGAAAATATATGACACAAATGCATTTCTTGTTTTCTAAATTAGAACAAAAGCGCTTAGATTTACCCCCTGGTGCACACACTCTGTAAAGATTCGTCAGTTATAGTATAAAAAGCAACAATTAAAATCACATTTGCATACAAACATGTAAAGCGCTAGTTTTTATGGAGGTTCTAAAACGAATTTTTGCATCTTGCACTCAGCACAACCTGGCTTTCATGTAAAGCTTATTCGTCAGCATTTAAAACATTGATTTTGAGGGTCATAGTCTACTTTTTTGTCATTTGTTTCCCAGTGAGACTCTTTCGTTACTCTTTTTTTCTCTCTCTCTCTATTTTTAAAATTTTTTTTTACAAATATTGCCAAGCCATACAACATGAGACCTTCTTGAAGCCATATTTATCTTTCGGCTTATTTTAACTAGATGTTACTCCGTAATATATAGCTAATTGGACTATTTGATTATTAGATTGCAGTAATTGACCATGCAAAGCACTAATCAAGGACATCAGTAGAAAGCTTTCACAGCTTTTATTTAGAGAATGTTTTTGCTTGTGTAGTCAAAAAGTGGTTTGTAAACCCTTTTTTTTTTTTTATTATTTAGTCAGCAAAACGGATGATAAGCAGGGTGACACAGACAAGCGACAGGAAGAATGATACACACACACACACACACACACACACACACACACAAACCCAGACAGTAACCAAGCAAATGGGTTACACTTCAACAACTGCCTTATAACCTAAAATTAGGCAATGATAGTCAACATTGACAAAATCTTGAAATCTTGCACAAAGCTGTTGAAACGGAGTATATTTGGCATTGATGTGGGCACAGGCCATAAACTTGGCTTTTAAAATAATAATAATAATAATAATAATAATAATAATTGCTTAAAGCCAGACATTGTGCAGAAATGGTCCTTATGTCATGACTTTCATTACGACTCCATGATCAGTCCAGATTAGATAAACTTTGACAGCAATGCCTAGACTCACACAAGAAATTTAAGCGCGGTTCGGGAGACTGTGAAAACAACATGAAAGAATACCTGTTGAACTAGAAAATCTAGCTAGTTAAATAATTATGATAATAATTAGAAATTAACTCCTTCATGCAATCCTATCTAATCAGCAGTTCTTGGTTTTTATTTCAATCATCAGCTGTTTCCATTTCTCCATGTATTTCCAGTAAAACCTTTGCCTACTATAACGTCAAATTCCTGGATCTGGCTGCCAGGACTAAAAACCTGATCTCATTGTCTGTTTTGCCTCAGGGTGTGACATATTGTGCATTCTGAGATACTTTTCTGCTCACCGTGAGTGTACTGCATAGTTCTTTGTGTGTCAGTGTGAGTGGCCGTAGTCTTGCTGTCAGCTTGAACCAGTCTTAAACAAAGCATTTTCCATGTGCAACACTCACTGGATATTTTTTTTCTTTCAAGCATTCTGTTGTGTGTGAACCCAGGAGATCAGCAGTTTCTGAAATATTTAAACCAGCCTGACTGGCAAAAACAAAAGAAAAAAAACACTGCGGGCAAAGTCACTAAGTGAGATCTGATGTTTTATGTTAATATTAACTGAAGCTCTTGACCAGCTTGTTTGTGATTGTATTTTTCATCGCACTGCACCATGTTATTCTTGTTTTGTGCATTTATGTTTAATGAGATTATACTGTCTCTGCATGAGCCTCACTCAGCAATATATTTTTAATATAGTATAGTAATCTACATATAAAAAGTGTTAGTATGTAAATCCTAAGTGTGTTGTTTTGCCACCGCTTTCCAATAATGGGAGTATTGTAAACATAGAGCACTTCTGTCTCTTTGATCTTTTGTTATAACCCTGCACACTATGTTCACGTGCACAAATGTACGTAATGGCAATTTGGCAACGGCAAATCCTCATGGCATGTTCAGAATGTGGTAAAGTGTGGGTGGAGCCCACTGGGGACCAGCAGATAAAGGTATCCCTGCTTACTGTTTCTGTATCCACATCCCTCTATATGTTAAGAACCCAGCTTAGAATATTGTGTAAATAACACTGCAAAACATACAGTATGTAATTAAGAAATGAACAAATTTAAATTCAGTATTGCTAAGTATTTACAGAAAACATCAGCCCCACCCTTTGTACGCACTTACGCATACACCTACACTAAAAGACACACCAGCAATCTCCTTAGAACAAAATCTCCCGTTACTCCCTTGTTTAATTAGGACTTCATACTGGCATGCATTTCTATCTCCTTTCATCCTCCCACCCCCTACAGTCACACTGTCTTCATTGTATTCATTTCCAGGCTGCGCTTTATGCATTGTCACAACATGGTTAATATAGTTTTGCCAACGCAATTACAGGCCTGGACAAATGAAGAGGCGAGCAGAAAAATAATTACAGCCGGCTAAAGCCAATGGAAGGCTGGTGCCCATTTTAACGTTCTTAGCGGCAGCTGTACATGGAACCGGCTCAGAAATTTAATTGGGCTATGTTATGTTTTTTTATGTACAAGGGATGTTTGAGACAAACTGGGACTTGTGATGAAATTTCTCGTGAATGAAGGTGTAAAACTGACATTTACAGACACTTCAAGCACAGGACAAGCAGAATGGTGTGGTTTAAAAAAGGCTGTACGTCTGTGATTGACGATCCTGGCCGAAGTGGCTTAGAGCCGGCTGCAGTCGTTCCTATAAACATTCAGCGAGTGCAACTTGAAAAATCAATGGATAAATTGACACAAGCTTGTGGAAGAGATGTATCTGTCTGTGGGAACTGTACAAACAATCATTCACTGACATCACTGGCACATTACAGGAACTCGGTTGGGAGTTATCGCCACATCCCCTGTAACATTCCTGAACTCTCTCCAAGCCATTTCCACATGTTTGGGCCATTAAAGGTGTTCCTGGGAGGCCGGCGTTTCAGATCTGAAACAGTAGTCCGATCATGGCTCTGGTGTACTGAGAAAACTTTGTACCTCAATGGTATTCAAGCACTAGTGAAACTCACTAATGGGAAAAGTGCATTAGTGTGCCAGGGGATTATATAGAGAAATACATGGAGTTAATTGCATAACTCTGTTCTGTTATTCTGCGCAACCAAAAGTCCTAGTTTGACTTGAACACCGCTTGTTTAAAAAAAAAAAAAAAAAAGAGCAGAACAGAGCGAACGATTCTCTTGGGGAGCCGGGTTTAAAAAACATGATAGATGTAAGGCACGATTCGTGTTTCAGACGTTTTATAAAGGAAGATCATGCAAATATTTTTACAGCTGTTTGCTTGTGTGTTTAAACTTGTGTTTGGCATGCACGCTCTGGAACGTCCTCCGGACCCACCCAACGTAGCCTTGGATGACACAGAGCACTGGGTGTACTGTCATATAAAGAACATGTTACAAATACAGTGTATAGGATTCACAGACGTCTTAATATTCATCTGCAAGAGTGATGTTTGGGGTATAAAATTATAGACATAATGGCTCTGTCACTTTTAAATGCCAAGTTGAGTAATGGGACGCATGTTTGCCTATTGTTTTGTTTTTTCAATACAGGGTTACCATTACTTATATTACAGCGTGAACCAAATCATTTGTCATTAAGTGTTCGGCGAGTGCACCCGAGGCAATATAGGAACGTACACAAACACATTCGTATCACTTTTACAAGTTTGACAGCCTGCCTAAGGCTGGAAAAGCCTGTTTAAATCGCTGACAGAAACTAAAAGGTGGAAGCAGCGGAAAGTTGATATTGTTGCTTTTGCTAAATGAATGAACAGATGTTTCATTTAACTGCTGCAAACCATTATAAGTTTCTGGCAGTAATGAGGAAACAGCGGATTAGAGCGTTTGTTGTCTCTGGCCTGAAATGCACAGAAACGTACGAGCGTGCCGTATCTCATCGACATGTCCGCATTGTCAGCTTATGTACAAAGAGCTCTCTCTTTCCTCCTCCCTTTCTTTTGTTTTCGTCTCATGTTTATCAGCTTCAGGGAGGAGTCACCACCTGTTATTGCAGATAACCAGCATGTGCTGTATGTGTGTATATGGAGATGCAGGTGTGTACATGTGTGTACGAGAGAGAAGAGTCTGAAGAAAATCATCAAAGACTAGTCAGAGAGAGAGAGAGAGAAACAAAAAGAGGGGGCGCAGAGATTCCTTCATCTCATGTTGTTAAAGCCATGTTTTGCTTGACTGCTTCCATTTGGCGGTCATTAACCCTCCTCCATAAGGCCAGTCTGAGAACTGGATCCAGCCAGAGCTCTGACCTCACACTTAACAGTAACAATTTTACACCACCGTGCCACCACTCTGATCTTATTAAGATACTCCTACTCAAGAGCCAAAGTTCGTCTGTACAATACCACAAGCGATGCATTTGTTACAACAATATTACAATACATGTACAAGTCTACAGTATTAATATTTAGTAAATAGATTTACTTTGTTTCACTCTTTTTCTTCGGGCATGGGAAGAGCATATTGAAGAACAGATGTTGCGGTCCCAAGTATCTATCTGTTTACTCATGATCGTATGTGTACGTGTGCGCTTGCGAAACCTCAAACCACACCACCTAAACTCACAAGCGAATCGTATTATTCTGGCCTCAAGTAACATGCTGTATTCATACGAGACTTAACATCAGACTTTTCTCTTGTTTCCGAACAGCTTCACCCAAAGCCTACACTGCGGGATCCCATTAGCTATTCATAGCACTTGAGGAATGTGTTTTCCCCACCCCATCGTTTGTTTGCACTCTCTCTTTTCCTCTCTGTGGACTGTCCTTCAGAAGACGTTCAAGAGCCAGTGTAGGTGGGAGTGCTTTCAAACTTCTTTTTGTAAGATGACAAAAAACACTCAATGTCCAGATCTTAGAAATCTGCTCATGTTCACGTCGTGATGTTTTAAACTTTGGTCACTTTTGTGCACTTTAAGACAAAAAGCTATTGTTTAGTTGGTGTTACTGGTTGAAATGAGTTCCCTGAACATTTTCAGCAAAGAATGGAAAAGTGATACAACAACTAACATTAGTTGTCAGTCGACACCATTGGCATGTAACAGCTCCAGGGTCACTGGTTCGATCAATCCTGAGCTCGGGTTACTGTCTCAATCTGAAGATTAGCATGTTCTCTCCATTTCCGTCAGGTTACTTCACCATTCCTTTCCCTTAGGTCAACTACTATGCTAAATTGCCCCTAGGTGTGAATGTGTGTGCATGCGTATGTGCATTGTTCCATCCAGGGGGGTAGTTTTCTGTAGTTCCTGGAACAGGCTCTGGATCCACCGTGATCCTGAGCACAATTAAGCGTCAAAGGTGAAACAATGTTGGAATAATAATTAGGATAAATGAGCATTTTCATTATGTTGACTAGGGGTAATGAGACTGCAGTGATCTTGTGTATCTTTGTCACGTTTGAGGCTTTGAGGTGTGCATTGGGAATGGGATAGCTGGGAATCACTGGGGGGGAAAAAATGTGTGTTGAAAATAAAAATAACCCCAGGACTGGTTAAAATTTCTGTGAGAGTGGATGAGATTGGTCAGAATTCATTTGAGAGCAAGTGGGATTGAATAACAGTTAAATAGTCCAGCACACACATGTACTTTGATATGGGTGTGTGTATGGGTAGATAGATAGATAGATAGATAGATAGATAGATAGATAGATAGATAGATAGATAGATTAAAGTATAAGTATACAAGAACAAGTATAATTGATGTTCAAGTCAAACTGGGACTTCTCACGAATGAAGGCGTAAAACCAATTGACGTTTACTTCAAGCAAAGTACTGCGATGAGACTCTTAGCATTTGAATTGTGCAAAAGTTTTAATGCCTGTGAATGACAATCCCAGCCGAGTTGGCTCTGAGCCCACTGCCTCCACAAACCATTTCCACATGTTTGGCACATTAAAGGAGTTCCTGGGAGGCCAGCGTGAAACAGGCAGTCTGATCATGAAACCAGCATACTGAGAAAACTTTCTACCTTGATGGTATCCAAGCACTAGGGAAATGCCGGGATAAGTGCTTTAGTGTAGCAGGGGACTCTATAGAGAAATAAATGGAGTTTTTACTCTCATAACTGTGTTCTGTTATTCTGAACAATCAAAAATCCCAGTTTGACCTGGACACAAAAATACCTACTACGATCTAGCTAACCTGCGATCATAAACAACCTCAATTAAACTTGAGTCCTCACAGACAAAGAAACAAATTGTGCGAGCTCTTTTATCTCTGGTCGCTGCTTTGCATGTGCACACTGTTGTTTAAGCTCGGACGTTCCTTTTTCCATGACTATAAGGCGATTCGTTAGCGCCGCATATGCAAAAGATTCTTCATGAATCCGTGTCACTTTCTGACGTACAGCCACTTGTCTTGACATTGAAATTGAAATGTTAGATACTTTATTGCTATGAAACAGGAATAGGAAACATCTGAATCGCATGTGTGTAAAGCTAAGTGAAAGAATGGGCTAGGAGTGATTGTTTGAGCATCTTGAGCTGTAAGTACAGTGAAATTTACTGTATTGCTCCTTTTATAAAGGCTGACAGAGAGCAAGAAACAAAAAAAAACCACACAAAAAATAAAATAAAATAAAAAGTACTGAAAGATATAAACAGTTAAACAACCACACAGTTAAAAACGAAATGTAAGGCCGCGTTCTCGACTTTTAGAGAGAGAACAAACTTGAAGAAGACGCTTGTGCCCATGGTGCGTGTGTGTGCATGTGTGTGAGAGAGAGAGACAAAGGGTCAGCGTGTTAGCCGCACGCAGTGTTACACTAGGAACATTGGGTACGAAGTGCAATGTCTTTTCCTGCTCTCTCTGATGGAGAGATAAAGCGAGTGCCACGTGAGAGGAGGAGTGCAGGAAAAGGAGGGGGTTGTAGAGAGGTATGAGAGCTCTGTAAAGGAGGAATGTCCTAAAGACTTGAGAAGAAAAGTAGCTAAAGTGTATAGTAAACAAATCCAATGCAGCGGAGAGGCCTGGATCTGTCTTGTTTCTTGGATATTCAGACACACACACACACACACATACATAGAGTTTCACAAGCAAGAACACTCGCGCACACACACACATGCGCACAGTCACACACACACACACACACTCGGAGCACACCTGCTGTGTTTGTGTTTCTTCCTGCACCCCTCCCCCTGAAGCCCTGTTTCTTTCTGGAGGAAGAAAGAGCCGTTAGACCACTACTTCTCTGTCTTTCTCTCTCTCTCTCTCTCTCTCTCTCTCTCTCTCTCTCTCTTTCTTCTCTCCTCCATCTCCTACACCCACAACACACTCGCACACAAACCCATCCCCCATTCCAAAGGGTGCAACATGCCAGGCAACCTGAGATGCTCTTCCTCAGCCCGAGCCCCAAGTTGCCTCCCTGAGATTTGCCAAGACAAGCAGATTTTGCTCGACAAAAAAAAAAGAAAAAAAGAGAGAGAGAGAGAGAGAGAAATGTTCCATAGCTGTCTAAATTCTTTCGCTCATCTTGCCCTGTGAGAATTGAAGAACTCTTCTTCTCAGCAGCTGCATGACTTGTAAGGGAATTGCAACATCTTGCACCACAAGAGCCTCATCAGATAGTTAAAAGAGGTGGAGCGTCTCTTCTCTTCATCAAGGACATTAATACTCGGTTTATGTTTCATGCTTCTAAAAGTGACCTGAAACTCATTTTTTCTTTTTCTAAAAGCGCTGAGTGTTCGTGCTGCTGCAGAGAAGCTGTCAACCAAACAAGGGGTTTAATCAAGATATAAAGATAGATAAAACACACCTTTCATGGTTGTTCAAAATAAAATGATGGAACTTTGGTTGAGACGAGGATGATGCGCTAGATATAGAAGATAATACAGGTAATAACATAAAATTACACAAGGCTGTCACGGGCTGTTACATATATTTTTTGGTTTAAAATCAAAATCTTAAATGAATTGTCCTTTGATTGTCTAATCAATTTAAATATCTTCGCAACATTGTCTCTTCTATGATTATAATGTAATCCATTCATCCATCTAGGAACTTCTTTAGTCCAACTAGGAACCGTGGAGGGCAATCGTGACCATTGTATTTATTCCCATTTTCACAACCGTGGTAGGACCTCTGGTCAACATTCACACACACATTCACACTCCGGGCAATTTCGAAACGGCAATTAGCCTAATCTGCATGTCTTTGGACTGTGGGGGGAGACCGGGGAAACTGGAGGAAACCCATAAAGCACGATGAGAACATGCAAACTCCATGAACCCAGGAGGTGCAAGGCGACAGTGCTAACCGCTAAACCTATCTTTGTGCTGCATTATAATGTAATAAGACAAATAAAAGGTATTGTGTTTGTCTCAGCTGATTTTTACATAAAATAAAACATAATAGCGATTCCACCTCAACAAGACAATGGAGTTAAACTGATAGACTTGCTACCCCCTGCAAAGAAACCAGCATTGTACATGTCCCTGTCCCTGTCCATCCACTCTATGGACTCTCCACATCCTCCCCCCTGTCCTGGATGAAAGAACCGGAGAATTCGAGTCGTAACTGCCACACTCTGCGACAGCTTTACTCACAGCACACACACACACACACACAATCAACCACCACAACACCCCCCCCTCTGACTACCAACACCCACCTGAGCCAGACTGAACTGAAAAAAAACCAGATCAATCTGCCCCACCATACCTCACTTGCACTTTAGAAACAGTATCATCCTGCTTTGTGTTTCATGTGATGTCACATTGTACTGAGGACTGACTGCATCGGAACCAGATTTTCACTCAAACTCATAACTGACTGCATCAATACCCTACACTACATACAATATACTATAGGATCTTCAACAAGCAGATGTGCAACAGATGTTGCCTTGAGGTTATGTTAGCTAGCTATGTAATGGTTAACTGAAGAAGCAAATATTGTATAACCTAACATTAAATTTTTAGTTAAACTGCAAAAATGACATCTTAGGAAGTGAAATATTCTTGAAGCTAGCCGGACTTATATATAATTTCTTAAAATATCTTTACAACAAACCAAATATATGATTATTAAGCTTATTTTTAGTCAAATGTTATTAAAAACGCAAGTGAAAAATGTCTTCTATTGGCAGATCATTTTGATTCTTTGGAGAAAGAAATTACTAAAAACTAGCAAAAATATCCATCAATAGAACAACACATTTTTTTTTTGCAGCATAACAAAAAAGTTTGCAGAAATAGTCAAAAGGTTAAAACTAAAAATAAGCTGATCAGCTTTAATGTAATAAGTGATATTATTATTATTTCAGGTTGAAGCCCACGTACATGTCTGTACGGCAGAACTCTCTGTCTAACTTATAAATAGAAAGAAAAAAAAATGTTGTAAGGTATGTAAGTATCTTACAGTACATCTTGTTTACACTAAGTTGTACTTCTTTCGTTGTCAGCCAAATACACGCCCTGTTCTGTAATCGGAGAGTGATCTACTGGTGTAGGTGTTTGTTTACATTGAGCAAGTAGTTTATTAGTAACTTATTTCAAAGTAGATTATTAAATCTACATTAAACATTTTATATAAAAACATTTTGATTTGATTATGGTACAGGATAAACTTCAGGCAGATATCTACAGGAATTACGCCCAGTTTCACTAAATTCTGACCAGACTGAATGCTGTGACTAAATCTGTCTGGACAAACATACAGATAGAAAATTTTCTGATACTGGTTTCGGGACATTATTATACAAACGTAAAGATATAATTGAAATAGCAAAACCTTTCTCTTATTTATGCAGATTTCTTGAAAGAAGTAAAGTTATCTGCCAATAGAGTAGAGCAGGTTTTGCTTGAAATTGTATTAACATTTGACTACAAATACACTTAATAATCTTAGATTTAAATAAGTTTTAAACTTATTTTAAGAAATTATATACAGGTTTGGCACCTCCAGGATCCGGGTTCAATTCCCAGCTCGGGTCTGTATGCATGGAGGTTGCATGTTCTCCCCATGCTTGGTGGGTTTCCTCCAGGTACTCCGGTTTCCTCCCACAATACAAAGACATGCAGATTAGACTAACTGGAGTTTCCAAATTGCCCGTAGTGTATGTATGCATGACCCTGTATACAGGATAAAGTGGTAGATGATGAGTGAGTAAGTGACATAGGTTTGGCTAGATTCCAGAATATTTTACTTGCTGAGATGTAAATTGTTTGGCAAAAAATAAGTGTAATCTTATTGTCTTTGTTGAAGTACCGTATATTTTCCTCTAAAGAAACTGAATATTATTAGACATCCCTGCAGGAGCCTTAACATTGTACGATGTTGCCAAGCACCCACCCAGACGGCACCTGGACATGGGTTTGTTGGCCCACTTGCGGCACTAGTAAATAAAAGTTGTTGTTAGTCGTTGCTCCTTTCGAGGGGTCGCCACAGCGGACTATTCGATGTGCTGAACAACTTGGCACAGGTTTTATGCCAGATGCCCTTTCTGACGCAACCCTCCCACTTTTTTAACCGGGTTTGGGATAGTATCTCGGGTTTTGGCGTTGGCTTGGAATCAAACACGGGCCTTACACATGGTAGGTGAGAAACCTACCACTGAGCCACTAATGCCCCAAACTAAATAAAAGTAGCAATAATAATAATAACAATTAAATATTACAAAACACAAATTGTAGACAGGTTTAAAGCGATACTTGCTTTGAAATGTTTTTAGATCTAGTTCAGTTGCTCAGTATAATAATAATAATGTGTTTAAAATGTGTGTAATATAGTGTTAAATTTTTTTTTGAAATAAAAATAATAGACTCTTTAAATGTGCAATAATTATTCAGATGTGCTTTTGTCATTTGGCAACCGGATACGGACGGCGTGCCATGTGCCATCATTCCATGCGGTATGTGGGCTAAATCAACATAGTAGATGTGGGCCAGAACTGGGCCCTAATACTTTTGTTATCTGGACAGACAGCACAGACACGTCTCTGAGATGTCAGCCACCTTTTTATAACATTTGACAAGCTTCGGCGGATATGTTGCCCTATTTTCTGAGCTTAGCTAGGTCGGATTTGTGTCGGCCCACTACGGGAAACTGCTTCCATGCATATCTGTCTGGGTGGGTGCCTAGTAAGTTGCTTGCATTACACTAGAGAAGAGGCTACTCCCCATCCGTAGAACCTACGAGAGGAAAGATGTTGACTCCATATGACATCAGTGGGTTCAGTTAAGCTTTCACTGGCAGAAAACAGCGATTTTGTTATTTCTGTGACAGTTAACAAAGTTGCTAGCACAAGCAACTGCCACAGCACAAGTAAAGAGTACAGATGTCAGCTCATCACAACTTTTGTTACCCAGCTAGCAGGAGACTCTGATCTGGGTCCTGCTGGAGGGTAAGCGGCGGATCCAAGTCAATTTCAGATCGGAGTCATCTTCTATCTAGATAGCTTGGGTAGTCACAGCATTAAAAATTACTTTTGCGAGGAATAACCTATATTATTCCATTATTTATCTGGCTAAAAGAACAGTTTAAGCAATAAAAGTTATGGTGGTGAACTGACTTAGAATTCGTAATGTGTTTGTAAAGTAAAGTGCTCATTGATTTTTCTCCTTCTTGCAGCCTGTCAGGAAAGAAAATCCAGACTGTGTGCTGTCTCAGGCCAGACTGTGATGTTTACTGTTTACTGTTCCTCTGTTTACTCTTACTGTTTGTGTATCTTCTAATGCTGGAGTTCTTTTTGATGCCGTTTAGTCTGACGTTAAAGTTTCTTAACTTGAATCGTGTCTCGCTTTGGATGTTAATATTCTTTTTCACATTGTATAGTACAACATTTGCAGTCTGAAGGGTCCGACCTAAATAACCGAAGGTCGTAGTTAACAAAGTCTGTCTACAGCTTTGATTCATAATCCAAACATCGTCTGGTGAGCATTTTCGATTGAGCGTTGATGTCTCAGCGAACATAGTGGCAAGTAGCAAACATCTCCATGCTACGTCTTGCAGATGAAGCTTGTATGACATCGGTGAGACGTACATGTGCTGTTAGGGTAGTTGTAATTAGCTTGTAAGATCGCCACACAAAACGCAACACCGGACTAATATTGTTTATGACTTTTAGAAATATTTTAATATAATGATGTTGGAATAATGTTGAATGAAGAACCCTAAAACAAGGTTGCAAAAACGACATCAAAAGAACATGATATCAAAATGTATATATAGTATTGAAGTCCACACCCAACCACCAAATTGCGAAAAATCCAGTTTTCATAGGCATATACATGTCAATGCACATACTTTCTATTTTTTTTCCTCCTTTCATCAGCTTTCCAGTTTAATGGTTTGGTAAATAGTAGTTGTGTAGTATTTTTGAAGTTGGAAAAATTTTTTTTTGTAGTGTTCGTTGTTTAACATAACAATTTAGGTGATTTTACTGTCATACTGTCATATTCTCCTGCGGACCAGTGGCTAACATTTATCACACTCACCGCCCTGACCCACTTCAATTCCAACTGATTGGAACTAATTTAATTGCAAAAGAAATGTATCAACAGTATGAAAATTTCAGCAATGTACTTCAGTTGAGAAACATACATAACTGTTCTTGTGACAATGTTACGTTGTGGTTATTCATTCAACATTAGCCCAATGTCATGAAGTCACGGTTCATCATTTTATCAACATAGTGCTACCTTTCAATACAACCTAGCATCATTAGTGTTCCAATGTGTGTAATGGTTCCAAAAAAACCACTCAAGTGTGGTTGAGTGAAACAATAGAATTCAACAGTCACGTCTTTAGGACTGCTCTGTTTTGTTGTTATGTTGATTTATCTATTTATTTCCTTATGCTGCTATATTTGTACAGTGTACTTTAACCTCGATCACAGACTTTATAGTCACACATTTACTAGGATTGTTCAGACTTTGCATCAGCTGTACACTTTCCATAGGCTCTTTTATTATTTTGCCTTACATCACTGACGTACCATGATGGTTTAGTGCGGAATTAGTTTCAGTCATTTTGTCTCCTCTTTTTCACCCTTGCCATCTTATCAGAGCCTGCTGGTGAAAACTGTATCATTTTGATGTAGGATTTTCACACAAGCCTTCTTACTTAATTCCTTACGAAAGTTGCAGTTTGACTAAAGTACGTAACCTAGAATTTCTGACCTTACACTAGGAAAAAAAAAACTAAGAAAACCTCAACACATTACAGTACATTAGATACACATCAGCATCAAGAGTAAACAAAAAAAGCATTATTATTATTATTATTTTTAAATAAATGCATTATACTGAATATTTACCATAGATCAATCAACAGACGTGTTAGCTTCTTAAAAGCATTTTTTAAAATGAATGCATTATATTGAATATTTGCCTTAGATCAAATCAACAGACATGTTAGATTCTTAAATGCATTTTGAGGAGGTAAAATAGTAATCACTCAAATCATTTGTTAGATGGCGGAAATTTTGCTAACAAAACATGAACATGCATGCTTTCATAATTTATCCTCTTTGGACAAAAATGACATAATTACAAAACTTGCATGTATATTTCATTGCATATTAAAACCAAAATGGCACTATAATGTCAATTTTACAAATGTTCAGGATATATGTAAGAAAACTTAGAAATAAGTCTTCTTCTGGTTTCATAACTCTGTTAAAGTGACAGCTTTCTGTCTTTCAGACATAAGATCTTTAATTTACGTTAAAGATCCTAACGGCTTTAATCAGATGTAGCTACAAGCATGATGGAGAGTGACCCGGTATGAGTGATCATTGCCATAATCACGCGTTTCTCCATTACATCAAGTGGACTAAGAACAATTTCCAGATATTTTTTTTTATGTTTGGTTTTGCTCCAAAGTCCACTTTCACGTCATAAAAATTTAATCATAACTTACTTTCTCTACACTTTCTCATCCACATGCCTGAGAAGTCCCTCTGTAGAACCTGTCTATTAATCCAAAAGTCTATTAATATGAAATTCCCCCAGTGTATAAGCTCCATAACCAAGATACACTCTTCCATCTTGTTGCTCTATTTCTGATTCTTATTTCTTGTTTTTTCACATGACAGAGTCTGGCACAGCCGGGTGTTTTTCTAACATTCGCAGGTCACTCTGATGAAGGAGAATTCTATAAATACCAGTGCTGTTTCCCTCCTGGGCCCACACTCGCCTTGGGAGGGCAGGCAGAAAGTCAGCTTTCTCTGAGGTGCCAGGAACCTTGCTGGTTGACTTTCAAAAGGATCAGAAATCAGCGACGGGCTCTGGGTCAATATTTTACTAACTTTGGTATCAGTCCAGCTGGAGGACGACCCACGATTAGTGCTAATGAGATGTTCTTGATAACATCCCCTGGGTGTGGACCCTCACTAATGTTTTTGTGCAGAGCTCATACAAGATGTGTCATGCCTGTTGTTGGTATGGGCGTCACCAGAGTGTCTGTGGTAGCTGAGCTATGCTTTTTACTGCCCTTAAAATGTCTGTTCTTGAAGCTATGTAAAAAATAAAAAAATATTATATTATTTCAATTCTATTTATCCTCTTACAAGGTTTATTTTTTACATAAGCCCTAAATATGTTACACGGGTTGTACAATCTTACTTGGTCAAATCACAAAGACTTGTTACACTTCTATGTTTAATAAACCTAAATAAATATAATACAAAATAAAATATAAATTTATCAACATTTGATAGTTTCTCAAGCTTTTCCTTTTTCCTTACAGTTAAAAACATATTTAAGCAATATCATATTCCCAACCCATTGCATATACTGATAATCAGCGTGGCTATGATTTGGCACCAGGCATGAGCCTGCAGGCTGAATGCTATAAATAATCACAACTGTGCTAATATAAATGCATGATATTTCTTTTATACAACAGTTCTCTCTCACTCTCACTCATTCATTATAGCGCTTATCCTATGTAGGGTTGCAGGTGGCCTGAAGCTTATCTTAGGAGACTCTGGGCACTACGCTGGGTACACCCCGGACAAGGTGCCAGTCCCTTGCAGGGCATAAGCATGTACATATTTACTCACACACTACAGCAATTTGGAAACATCAATTAGTGTAACCTGCATGTCTTTTGACTGTGGGAGGAAACCAGAGCACCCGGAGTAAACCCACCAAGCATGGGGAGAACATGCAATCTCCACACACACAGACCCAAAGTTGGGACTCGACTGTAGAGGTACAAGGCCGCAGTGCCAACCTCTATGCCACCTTACAACAGTTGTATAATAATAATAATGTGATATATTGGTAAAATGGACTTTACTTCCTTTTCATCTTTATCTGACAAGTGTTTAGTCAAAATTTCTATCCATGAAAAATGCTCTGTCCACTGTTGATGTCACTGTTATAACTGTATATAACATTTTCAACCTATGAAGTGGAATTTTATGTGGTGAAAGCAGATGGGCAAACCTTTAAACACAGTGAAAGGTCTAAGTGTAAATACTGCCCAGACAAAAGTTGCCTTCATCAAGCAAAGAAAACATAAAAATTATAGCAATTGGGTTAAAAAAAAAAATCTAATGCATTATTAGAACTTGAAAGGACAGTTCTAATAAACCATCAACTTCTTAATAGAGATGTGATTTATTCCCAGTAGAAAAATCTGATTAGAGATCACTGAAACACTTGTTTAAGTGGCGTCGTAAAAATCAACAGTGATATCAGAGCTATGTTTAATAGTGAAAGTAGGAACATTTCCACACACACACACACACACACTATGTGACAAGAAATCTGGGTCTGATGAGTCCACATTTTACCTATTTCTCAGCGATGAGCGTGTCAGGGTAAGAAGGGAAGCACATGAAGCGATGCATCCATTATGCATAGTGGCCACTGTTCAGGCCTCTGGAGGTAGTGTTATGATCTGGGGTTGCTTCAGATGGTCAAGTCTAGACTCAGTAACATTATGTGGCAATAAAATAAAGTCAGCCTGATGACCTGAATGTATTAAATGACCAGGTTATCACAACTTCAGTGTAGAGTTCCTCTTCCTTCATGACACAGGCATATGTCAAGACTCAAATTGTGAAAGAGCGGTTCTGGGAGCATGAGAAATCATTTTCACACATGAATAAGCCACAGCATTACGTGCCGTAATCAAAGCTAAAGGTGATCAAATGCCCAGGCAGTGTATAATAAGTTGGTCTTGAATGAGTAATAGGCCTATGTAATCATATTAAGTATTAATTAAATAAAAGCTTCAACAATACCTACTACTAATCTGAATTGCCCTGTAAGCTTAGTTAGTCCTGTTCATCTAGTTAATCCCTTCCCTCTATCTCCTTGCCTGCAATTAGTAACATTTTATTGTTATTTACACTATTTGAACATTTCATCGACATTACATTGTTGTTAGTTTATATGAATTAATGTCTAAAGAAAATATGTCTTTTGGTCATTTACTGTACATGCCCACTATTTGTGAACCTTCCAAAAATTTCCATTCAGTCTTAATCAGTTGGCTTATCATCTTACAACCTATGTCTGTTTCTTTAGCACACAAATGTAAGGTTATTTACCAAACATATTGGTAACAAATAAGGATAAACTTAATAATTATACCTTATAAAAATAATTTTACCATATATCCATGTATACAATCTCTGCAGTGCTATGGTACTTTCTGAAGGTAAATACACACTTCTTTAGTAAATACAAACCATTGTACTTATTGGGTACCACAGCAGCTCCCAAGGTCCAGCAGTGTCTAATATGGTGTTGCCTGTAACTATACCATACCAGTAGTATGTACTGACAGATCTAATATGGTACAGTATGCACAAACATAACATATTAGATACCTGCTGCTCTTTGATAACCACTGTGATACCCAATATTGACCATGGTATTAACCAAAGTATTGTGGTGCACACCATAGTATTACCATGGTACCCACTGAAGTGCAACAGTTTCTACTCTGGTACTCTATAAAGTCCTATGGTGCCTACAGTGGTAATGTCTGAAATACCAGGATAGGGACTGTAACACTTCAGTGGGTACTGCGGTAGTACTATGGTGTGCACCACAATACTTTGGTGAATACCATGGTACATATTGGGTACCATCTAATATGGTACAGTGTGTATAAACATAACATAATATTACATACATGCATACATATTTCGTAGTCACTATGATACCCAATATGTACCATGGCATTCACCAAAGTATTATGGTACACATCATAGTATTACCACGGTACCCACTGAAATATGACAGTACCTACCCTGGTACACTATAATGTTCATGGTACCTACAATGGTAATGTCTGAAGTATGAGGGTAGACACTGTGGTACCCAATATGTACCACGTTATTCACAAGAAGATGAACTATAGTACAAACCATAATATACCATAGTATAATATACCATGGTAATAGGTACCAGGGTAGGTTCTGTGGCACTTCAGTGGGTACTGTGGTAGTACTATGGTGTGTATCACAATACTTTGGTGAATACCATGGTATATATTGGGTATCACTGTGCCTACCAATGATCAGCATGTATCCAAGATCATAATTTGTAACTGTGAGAACTTATTAAGGACTCACTCTGTATACGGTGTAGTTTAAATAAGGGTTAATGTTTATCATAGGAAACATTTAAGATAAGCTTGTATCCACCATCCAGTCACAACTTTAGCTGACATTACAATCTCTATTCTCGGTTTGCAGAGCAAGGCCATTGAGGATTAGTGCAGAAGCTGACTATTCCAGGTCCTAGTGCCCTGCCATCTCTGTATATTGTGACTGAATTGTGATTATATAAATTACTAAACTATATTAAAATTATGATGGCATGGAATGGCCAGTAAACATCCTAAACTGGCATAGCAGTATTATAATTGGGCAGAAATCCTGAATAAATGCAAAAGACACTGAGTTCGGGAGCAACAGTGTAGAGAGAACTTTAATTGCTTATCTTATATCTCTCAACAAAAAAAATAGTGTGTTTAATAAGAGGATGTATCCCCATGGATATAGCAGACCAAACCTGGTTGTAATTGTGCATATTGCAGTGGGAAATGTATTGTAGAGCAAAAGTGGGCCAACACATTTGAGCAGCTGCATGTGGAATCTGGGGCAAAAATGGCCTGAATACAATGAACCATGTTTATGTCTATTTAAATGGTCAAACTGTTTTTAAGCATTAAGGCTTAGTTGAGGCTGTGGATTGGCAAGTTAATTGAAGCACACTGCTAGAGTACTGTATATAAGCCAGAAATGTGGACTGTAGACCACCTTGCTATTATCTGCTGTTTGGTCATTTCCAAAAATCGTTAACAACAAATTACTTTATTTAGTGGATTAGATGAAGTGAAAAAAGGATCTTTTGAAAACTTGATCCACACAAGGTGGTTGGGATGTACAGTATATGGTGAAGACGGCTGAGCATAAGACTAATATGTGCATTTGGGGATTTGTGATCATTCAGCTTCAAGAGCATTAGTAAGGTCAGGGACTGATGTAATATGAGGAGATCTGAGGTGCAGTTCATCCCAAAGATGTTCGGTGGGATTGAAGTCGGTGCAGGACTCAAGTTTTTCCACTCCAACTTTGACATGTCTTCACAGATTGCGCTTTGTGCACATGGGCACTGTCAGCCTGCATAGTTCCAGTGAAGGGAAATTGTATTGCTACTTCCTTCATTGATGCTATGCTTATAACTTTGTGGCAACAGTTTAGAGAAGGACCACATATTGGTGTGATGGTCAGGGGTATACCATAATAACCATATAATGTTAACTAGAAGTGAATTGTCCAGGCTTGGTTTTTCTTGCAAACTCTATTTTCTGAACAACTCCATAAAGTTCTATAAATGGGCGGGGGGGGGGGGGGGGTCAAACAAAATTAAACATAAAAAAAAGTAAGGTTA
>JAQMYJ010000021.1:11135204-11153888 GCA_030014305.1 Clarias laeviceps
CCCCCCCCCCCCCCCCCCCCCCCCCCCCCCCCCCCCCCCCCCCCCCCCCCCCCCCCCCCCCCCCCCCCCCCCCAAACCTACTGACACTTCAAACACAGTACGGTGATGAGACCCTCCACCACAGTAAAACATTTGAATGGTGCAAACATTTTAAAGGTCGGAGTATGTCCGTGAATGACGATCCCGGCTGAGGTAACTCGGGGCTCACTTCAGTCGTTCCTTTGAACATCAGTGAACGGATCCTTGAAAGTCAATGAATAACCTGTCACCAACTTGTGGAAGCGACGCATCTGTCTGTGGGAAGTGTACACACAATCATTCACCAACACCACGTGCACATTATAGGAACTCGGCTGTGAAGTTACTGTCACATCCCCCATACAGTCCTAACCTTGCGCCAAGTGATTTCCACGTTTTGCCCATTAATGGAGTTCCTGGGAGGCCAGCAATTCAGAAATGAAGCAGGCAATCCGATCATGGCTCTGAGAAAACCTTCTACCTTAATGGAATCCAAACACTAGTGAAACGCTGGGATAAGTGCATTAGTGTATGATGGGATTATATAGCAAAATAAAGGGAGTTTTTACTCATAACTGTTTTGTTATTCTGACAATCAAACAACTTGTGCATTATTTGGAAGGACTGCATGGGGTGTATTCCATGCTTGCTCACAATCTGAGCAGAATGTCAAGAGGAATACCACTTTTGAGTGTTTCGTGACTCATATTCTGTACCATGTATGAGGCTGATGGAGTGGGAAGCATAACCTCCTCACAGCTCCAGGGTGCCCAATTTAATTATGTTTCTATCTATATGCATGCTCTCACCATGTGTGTGTGCACATGGGTTTTCCTAAAAACATGTTGGTAGGTGGCTTAGCTATCGTATGCACCTCTGGTAGGTGTGAATGAGTGTGTTAACGTGTTGCCCTACGATGTACCAGCGTGCCATCCAATGTGTATTCCTGATTCATGCTGAGTGTTCCCAGGATTAGCTCCGAACCCTTGACCAGGATAAAGCATTTACTGAAGATGAATGAACGAATGAATGAAGGTTCTTGAAAGGTGAGATGATCAAACAAAGTAAATAAAAGATTTCATGCTACAAAGCAAGAAAGTTCGATACAAGCACAACATGATAGGGATCAATGCTCAACTCTTTCTGTCTCTCGCTCTCTCACACACACTTTCTCGCTGAGTCACGCTGATCACGCTGCTGCTTAGGAACAGCCGGCTCCACAACAGCGTCGCCATGGCGACCCTGGGGGGAAGGTCACAATCTGTACAGCTTGGAATGTTTAAGGGTTTGAGAAAAGCTGAGAAATGGAGAAGCACCTCACTTACTGCCCTTTGTCCGTGGTTGCTGTTTTTATTTTACACTTATGCTCATTTGCAGTATTCCTCTATTAATTACAGTGCTTTTTATTTCTTAATCAGTGGTATGCAAATGAAATTTGTTCTGTGAAAAAAAAAAAAACTACCATGTTCCTCAGTGTTTAAAAAAACAAAACAAAAGAAACCTCATGGCATGGAAGATGGAAGTGCAACTTTTTCTTCTTTATTTTATTCGCAGAAAATGTTTGAAAAATGACAGACATGATGAGAAGGAAATAGACAAGTGGAACGTGTGTGGAATGACAGGCATGGAAAGCTTGGGTGAAAACAGCAGTGTTAGCCTAACACATTAATGTTTTATCAGCACCAAGGCTAATTAATGGTGGTCACGTTGCCTGCATTATCCACTGTTTGAAGGTGGATTTTCTTGTGCAGTATATTACAACCTACAGTATATTACATTTAATGTACTCATTAGGCATAGGGAAAAAAGCCTAAGGAGAAAGTTCAATCTAATCATCTCATATGTCATTATAAATTTATAGTGTACCAGTACCAGGCCATGAGTTACAAAGATCTAGGCATGTGCAATGGGATAGAATTTCATGCTCAAATACTGGGTATGCTGCAGGTGATTTATATATATATAAAACAATACTTAGAAGAAATAATATATTTGTGCCTATAATACAGCGAGATCAAGTGAACTAAATAATAAAACAAAAAGCCACAAGATTGTAGTTACTATAATCAATAACATGTAAAATTCTAATATCCAATAAACTGAATTGACTGTAATATCAATAAATAATCAGGTTTTTTAAATTTCTGGTTATTTTCCTAACGCTTGCGTTTTTCCCCCCCTCAAACATTCTAATAATTGTTTATTCGAAAAAAAAAATATTTTGATCGCCGCAAATTGGAAACATGCTCCCCGTTCATATTGTTTTGCTCACACACTCGCATTCATACCTGAAGTGACTTTCACTCTGCAGGCGCAAAAATCCATCAAACTGAATTGACACCATGCTATACTTGGCACTATAACCATTGTGTTCTGTAAACATTGTCTTCCTAGAGAATCCTAAAGACCTCCCAGAGACTTCTGCATTGAACAAAATGAAAAAAAAAAAAAAAAAAAAAACAGTCAAATGATTAAAAATGAACCATTTTTTTCTGCCAAAGATTTTATGAGTCCATACCAAAGACGTGTTTGTTTTTGTAAAAGAGAGTCAGTTTTACTGAGAGTCGGCTTTACTATCTAAAATGTACTAAAAATATTTTCCTATATTACATTTTATTTTATAGCTGGGCTCTCTGGGACCCTAAACGGAAGTTACATACAGTATAAATTATTGTAGGGAGTGTCTGGAGCACAGTATCAGTACACAATGATGTCGAGCTGATAAAACAATGTTTAGTATGTTTTTTTATTTGGCAAAGTGGCTCTGACGGAACATAAGGGTTAAGGGAGAAATGTTGCTTAATCTGAATAAGTTCAAAAGTGTATTTTGCAATACTCTGTAGTCTCTCTGTCCATCTCTGTACCATCCGGCACATCTGGCAACAGATACACCCCACCCTGGAGATATATCTGTCGTTTTTGTGGCAGTTACTTACGAGGTCGGGGTTGCCAGCTCGACACCCGATTGTATCTGAGCACTTGAGGGTGTGGCAGCCCGGTGACGTCGGGTCTCGAACCGGGGACCTCTTGGTCAGCTATCCTCTGTAGTTCCTGATAGGGAATAAATGTGATGTAATGAAGAAGTAAGGGGCAATATGTGATCTGTTAGATGAGGTTAATGTTAAGCGTCTAGCTAACGTATTCAAATGAATCGTCTTACAACAACATGATAGTATCCTTATAGTATTGTGTAAGCTACGAAGATCGAGCAAGTCTATTATATTGGATTTCTCCGGTGTTGATCCAAGCTCGGTAATATATCCCAGCAAATATGTTTCCATAGGATCTATTTCTCAATAAATCAGCAGGTCATGTTCTTTTACCAGGGTGTTATTGCTCTTATACTTTTCCCCCCATTTGTTTCAGTCTCTGAAGCAATCATGTATCAACCTTTCTCAAGTATTTCCCCAGACCTCAGATGGGTGTGGCTACATGTGTGTGCGTGCGTGCATGTGTGAGTGTGTGTGTGTGTGTGTGTGTGTTTAGATGGGCATGTTTTTATAATATTCTTGGGGACTGAATATTTTCCCATGGATAGGAATATTTCATTGAACTTGTGGGGACCGTTGGCTAATTGAATGAGGAAACTTTTTTTGATTTATTTTATGAGTTAAATGTTTTCCTTGTTTACTAAAGTAAATATCAGGGTTAGGTCTATGTGTAGGCATAATAGCAGTAATTATCTGTGTTAATAAATATTGTGGAAGGTCCTCACAATGATGGTAAGACAAAATGTGTGTGTATGTCTGTGTGTGTGTGTGTGTAAATAGGTGTATGTGTGTGTTAGGGGGGATGGGGTGGATCTTTTGTTGAGTAACTACTCTGTAAAAGAAAAAATAGATAAACAGGGCAAAATAAATATATATGCGGTATAATAATTCATTTCACACAAATTTGGAACTCTTCAGTATTCCATCCCCCCTTTACATACTGTATATGTTTATTCATGTGATCCACATGTGATCATGCAAATCATTTCATCAGGGCAAGGCAGTGCATGTCAGGAATGCAGAGTTACAGTTTTCTTGTCACTCTAGGTATAGAGACAATACTAATCTCTATAACGTATTACCAGAAGTGTCGAGTTGTGTTCAGAAAATGCATATGACTAATGAATCTACATTTACATACAGTTAAAAACGATCACATAAATCTAAAACTACTTAGCATATGGTAAACATTTGGGCTCCGATACAGTGCATGGTTAAGCCCGTTTTCTCGGCATACATTAGCATCACACTGTATTTCTCTAAACAGATTTTTCTCTCCCTTTTTATTTTTTTCCCCCTTTTCTTTCCTTCCCTCTCTATTGTGGCTCTTGTCTCTCAGTATGGACAGAGTGGGGGAGGAGGCATTCTGAGAAGCAATTCTCTGTCACACATACACACACACACACACATGCACGCACACACACACACACATGCACGCACACACATTCAGAGACAGAGAAGTAGGCTGAGAGCAATGCAACACAATGACTAACAAGCCTGCTGTTCTTTACACACAACTAGACACGCACAAGACACTCTCTCCAGCGCTGCAACCATATAGTCACGGTGAAAAAAACACACACGCACACACACACACATACACAACACACTGCTTGAATGCACTGAGTCCTGCTGGCTGTTTTCCCTAGTAGCTTCCCCATATGCTGCAGTGAAGTGGATAAAATCAAGCAGCATGCCTGGATCTCCTTCTCTCCAACTGGTTAATGAGAGGTTTAGTGCACAACTCGCGTACGTCACCAACTAGGCCCCTGATGTGTAAAAAAAAAAAAGGGGGGGGGGGATTTTTCACTATTGCATCTTGTCCTCTAAATTAGAAAATAATATCAATAATATGAATGACGTGTTTAGTTGAGTCATCTCCAAATATTGCAGATTTATACATATGACCCAAGCTGTTCAACTCAATGTTAGACCTTTCTCAGTGCACCCTTATTAAGCAAATGCTAACGTTTTCCTATGACTCCGTCCACTGCGGAAACACACAACACTAAATTCGGTCATGTCTGATCGCACTGAGTGACCTTTTTTTTTTTTTTTAAGTTGTGGGGGTTGGAGTGAACTGATCTTTCCATGACTGGCAGGACTTGCGTGTCCAAAACCAAAAGGAAGCAATGTCAGCATGGTGTGACGGACCTGTGTCATGGATAAGAGGAAGCAACTGAAGCCACCCTCTTCTCTTTTGACAGTCAGGGAGTATAAAATCAGCAACACAGGAAGTTCCAGAGAGCCAGAGCAGTAAGGATATTGAGTTTATGCCAGTAAAATGCCTGCTTACTTTTAAATATGGGGCATAGAAAGATACTTTACAATTATTGCTTTTTTTTCTTCTTTTTGAGCTAAATCTGGCAATTAGGATGTAATGAACAATTGTTTGTAAAGTAATTATACTGACCTGAGTGAACTGTGTGTGTGTGTGTGTGTGAGAGAGAGTGAGTGAGAGAGAAGGCTGTTGAATTTGATAAGCAATTTTCATTACAGAATCAATAGGTGTCATATTATGTTAATAAAAGCATATGTGAATATCTCTACTTAATTTCGAGTCATTAAGTCATCTAATGTAAATGTAAAAAAACAGTCTGTTATTTGTATTTTTCTTCCTTTTTTTTAATCTACATTTTATCGTATGAAGGCCGGCAATGTCTTTTACTGTACGATATGTGAAACAACATTATTGGCCTTTCAGTCAAATTCAATTCAATTCATTTTTATTTGTATAGCGCTTTTAACAGTTGTCATTGTCGCAAAGCAGCTTCACTGCAAATCACTGTATGTCCTTCTTTTGGAAGCCAATCACATTACTTCTTTCTGTCAAGTGATCTGAAAAGCAAAAACTGACAGCTGGGAAAATAGTGGCTAAACTAAATGCCTCAACAGCCTTTTGGAGAATGGTAAAAAAAGAAAGAAAGAAAGAAAAAAAGACCTTGACAGTCTGTTGCTACTGTTGCAGTTTCCCCAGCAGTCATGGACTTCTACAGTAAGGGATTGTCATTACCAAATTGTTGAGCTGCTGGCGAAACATTTTAAACTAAATGTTTAAAAAATGAAAATGTGAATTTGGTTACGGACACTACAGATTATTTGCTTTTTAAGCTTTTACCAAAAACCTATTTAAGCAACCTTTTTTACAGGTCATATGCTTCTAGAAGCTTACACTAATTTTAGTATCAATACTCAAAGGTGGCTCATTGGTAGGTGTTTCGCCTTCCATGCGGAAGGCCCGGGTCCGAACCCCAGCCACTGGATGCAGTGCCGGTCCCAAGCCCAGATAAAAATGGGAGGGTTGTGTCAGGAAGGGCATCTGGCGTAAAACCTGTGCCAAGTTGTAGTGCGGACTGGAAAGTCCGCTGTGGCGACCCCTTGTCGGGAGCAGCCGAAAGACCAACAACAACTCAAAGAAATATTAATAATTTGCATTTGAAATTATTATTGTTTGAAGCAATACAGTATAACACTGAAAAATGGCAATTTTCTGGAGCACATACAAAATCAACTCTCCAAAACAACTTGAACATTTTTATGGAAGCAAGATTTAAATAAGATTAAACTTCTATGTTCAGAAGTAGCTTCTCTAGCACACACATTTTTTGTATTATATCTACAACATAAAAAAGTTAAATCAGCACCAATGTTTTGGCTGGTTGTTTTTAATGTTCCTCCTGATCTTTAATATTCTTTGTAATTAAAAAGATTTTGTAAAACTCAGCATGTATGCAGCAAAAATCAGACTTGATATCCAAAATCAATCAAGGTTTTATAAAACTCAACATATTATTGATACTAAATTGCATGTTTCCATTGTTGCAAACAGAACCACAGTGTGATTCATCCATTGTGAAAAGAACTGTGGGAGGTTTATTTATAGGGTTTCAACATAAAAATCACACTGATATGACCAGAACCGTTTTGACATAATTGGAATTTTTGTCATTACATACTTGTGAGTCAAAGCACAAAATATTCTCACTCATTTTGTAAGACTTTTTTGCATCTTTTGTAAAAACTTGTTTTTCTCAAAATTGCCAGAATGGATGTATCTCCTTCTGCAGTGTAACTCCTCAGATATGGTCTAAAGACTGCAGTTTAAGTATATTTTGACTAGGGGCAACAGGGCATGTGGGCGTAAGATTTGACGAGGATTGCTTTTTCGAATCTCTGGCTGACCAAAGCTCGGTTTCTATGGGCGAAACACATGAATACAAAACCACACAACAGAAGGGGAAAAGCACAAATTCAATTCTAACAGTAAAATTATATGTAATGCCTAAACCTTCAGTGTTTCAAATACACTCCAGCCAAATACATCATTCTTTCACAATGTCATCATGACCTATAGCACAGTATTCCACACTACCTTAGAGGTTGTCATTTTAAAATTGTGTACTCTGCTGAGCAGGTCCAGCCTTTATTCAGAGCTTGGGGCACATGCTTATGTTTATACACTTACAAAATGCCATGACCTCTTCAAATGGCCTTTTCCAGTGAGACCTGCTCTGATAAAACGGATATACAGTAAAAATGACAAAACCAGACAGAGCGCAAGCACACATTGCAACATACACTCTACATCGACAAGCAAGTAAAAGGTCATGTAACACATGTTTGATACATAATTAAAAAGTAACCTTAAAGGATTTAGATAAAAAAAAATTGTAAAACATAAACAAATATCACTCAAAGGGTAAATGTGAGAAAATAAGGCACTGTTGCGAGTTGTTATAGGTTAAATGATCATAAAATCTAAAACGTGATTTTAGGCCACTGTTTACTGTAAATGGTCTTTAAAAGTAGCTCAGACTGAGACTGCGTTTATAGTGATTATAGATCCAAGATATAAAGGCAAATCTATAGAACTGATAAAGAAAAAAAATAAATAAATAAATAAAGTGCAATTGCCTTCTTTCCAGTAACATTTCCATTTAATCACATAGTTCTAAACTCTGAATTTATGATTATTATAGTGGTACCTCAGCATACAAATTTAATCCATTCTTGAGACGAGTTCTTCCTGTGAAATTTCGTATTGTGAAACACATTTCCCCATTGGAATTAATGTAAATGCATATAATCTGTTCCAGCCACCCAAAAATATTACCAATATTTTCAATTTCCAACACTATAATAATCTTTTTGCATACAAAAACAATCAAACCATTTAGAAAAAAACATATAAATTAAATCAAATATTAAATAAATAGAGATTAAACTTCACTGTAATTTATGATTCCTTTTGTCACCGGTTGCTTTAAAAATGAAACTGAAAGTGGCTCCCTTTTGTTCTTGCTACTACATCCCATGGTGCTATGTCTTCACTAAATCTTGCTAAAAAAAAAAAGAAAAAAAAAACGATAAAACAATAAAACAAATATATAAACTTGTTTCGCTTGGCTTTCCATTGATGTAAACGAGTTTTAAGGGCATAAACACAACTTAGCCAGCATTTGGTTTGGTTCGGTTCATTCTCTCGTATGCCGAAATTGCTTCTTATGTGAGGCAAATTTATTGCAAACTTTCAGTTCTTAAGGTGAAAATTTGTGAGGCGAGACATTCGTATGCCAAGGTACTGCTGTAATAATAAAACATATGGCTGTATTTTAGATTAGAGCAAATTACCGTCGTGTAGTTTGGAAAGATATATCACTATAATCCAGAACACAATTTAAGTTTTAAGTTCATGGGTAAGGCATTTTGTTCAATTCTATTGAACCCTATAGACCTGCAATAGGACTCTACAGAATGTCGGGGAGTTAAATTTAGTAGAGTTCAACCAGCAATAAGATTCTATTGATCTTTTGCTTTAATATGTATGTTCTGTAAAAGAACTCTATAGACCTGCAATAATACTATACAGAACCTCTGCCGTGAGGGGCATGCTCTATACAATTTTCTTAATTTCTATAGAGCTCTATTAACCTGCAACAGGACTTTACAGAACTTCTGCTGTGCGATTGATGTTATATGGATTTTCTACTCAGTTCTACAGAACACTATGGATCCGCAGTAGGACTTTATGGAACTTCTGCTTCAAGATGCAGTTTTGCTATGAAAAGCATTCTATATAGTATTTTTACTCATACCTTATGAACTCAGGTGGCACGTGGCTTGTTTAGCACTGTCGCCTTGCACCTCCAGGGTTTGGGTTTAATTCCTGCCCAGGTTCCTGGAATTCCTGCCTTTGTGTGCATGGAGTTTGCATGTTCTTCCTGTGCTTGGTGGTTTCCTCCCACAGTCCTGCAGATGCAGATTAGGCTAACTGATATTCTCTGCTGTAGAGGAGAAGTTCATTTATAGTTACCAGACTCAAAAATCACCAATTAACAAACAGCACTTCAGATTAGAGCTGTTATGAATGTTTTACAGAGCATAAGTAGCAGATACATCTCAATATCAACTGTTCAAATTACCTTATTGCAAATTTTGGACGCCTTCAGCATTGTTTTATAATGTAGAAAGAAATAAAAATTAGGAGAGATCATGGAATTAGCAGGTGTGTCCAAACTTTTGACTGGTAGGATATTTTTAGGCTGTATTATATTGTAAGTTACACAAGAAGCTATACTGTACAACATCTCAGTACAGGTGCTGGCAGGAAAAATTGTTGCCATTTCATTGTTACAGCGAGTTATTTTAAACCCAGTGTGTTCCTTTCTAGCTGCATTGTTTACATTTTGCATGTCATTATCACATGAGTATGTTGAAATTGGTTCCAAAGAAGTTAAGCCTGATTTTGAAAGGAGCGAGGTGAGGATTGTAGAGACATAGTGCTTCCTAACCAGTCAATCCTTATTTAATGTTGTGCATTGGAACTGGAGGTATTAGGTTCCTTGGTGAAACTAAAAATATCAGTTTGGAATAACTGATTAAAAATAAATCTTGGATGCCATTGGAGATCAATGTTAATTACAATGGTTAATATGCAGGTGATGTAAGCTAGTGTGGATTTTTTATATTCTTAACAACATTATAATCTTGACTAATGTTTCTTTGTAATGAAAAAAAATAGCTTACATAAAGTATTGACTTAGAGGCAGAAATACTCAAACACTTTTAGTAAGACGTGCAATATGATTGTTATGTAAGACAAAATGATCATCAGTTCTGGCATAAGTTTTGGCAGTTTGCTGGACTGGAGCATGCAAGTTCAGAATTTTACAGTGATAAAGATTATTCAAAATTGGAATGACAGTTGCCAATCTTTCCAAAAGTTTATGTCCTAGTTCATTCACCCCAAGATCAAACCCTACAATGCTGAGAGATGCTTGTTAAATGAGCTTGTTAAATGTTAAGGCTATGACATCAAAATTAGAAGAAGACTGAACAAGTATCGTTTGTTTAGAAAGGTTGCCAAGAGGAAGATTCTTCTACTTAAAAAGAACATGGAAACACGAGTGAGGTTCACAAAACGGCATCTGAACAAACCACAAGGCTTCGGGAACAATGTCCTATGGACAGACGAGATCAAGAAGTAATTTTTTGGCCTTAATGACCAGGGTGATGTTTGGAGAACACCAAACACATAATTTCGGTAGAAACACCTCATACCCACTGTCAAGCATGGGGTTGGAGGGGTGATGATTTGGGCGTGTTTTTTGCAGCCACAGGACCTGGGCACCTTGCAGTCATTGGGTCAACCAAGAGCTCCTCTGTTTATTCTAGAGGAAAATATGAGGCCATCTATCCATCAGCTAAATCTTGGTTGAAATTGAGTCATGCAACAGGACAATGATCTGAAGAACACCGGTAAATCTACCTCGGAATGGCTGAAAAATAAAAAGAATCAATGTTCTGGAATAGTCTAGTCCAGGGGTCTCCAAATCCAGTCCTGGAGGGCCAGTGTCCAACACAGTTTGGCGATTCTTCGTCTCAAACACAGCTGATTTAACTATCTGTTAATTACTAGGTTCAGTGGGTGTGTTTAGGTGTTGGTGAATTACAAACTGTGTTGGTCACAGGCCCTCCAGGACTGGATTTGAAGACCCCTGGTCTAGTCAAAGTCCTGACTTCAACCCAATTAAAATGCTGTGGCAGGACCTTAAGATAACTGTGTTTAAGCGAAAGCCCAAAAACCTCAATGAACTGAAGTGATGTTGTATGGTCCAAAATTCCTCCACAATGATGTGAGAGACTGATTAAGTCATACAGGAAATGATTACTTTAAGTTATTCCTGCTTAAGGTGGATCTGCAAGTTACTGTATCATGGGCGGTACTTAGTATTGCCCACAATTTTTTTCATCTTTTTGGCTTCATTTTTGTTATATAAATAAAGGCACAGTAAAAAAATAAAGTTTTTGTTCATCAGAGGATGTATTTGCCTAATACTAATAAGACACTCTATGATATTTGTCAAACCTTTTATTAAATTATTATTTGTTCCATTGTGTTTGCTGTATTATTAGCTTGTTTGTTGTATTAAACCATATCATGGGTGATACTAGCCAGACTGGTGTAATAAGCAAAGGAA
This sequence comes from Clarias laeviceps, assembly GCA_030014305.1. Lineage (NCBI taxonomy): Eukaryota > Metazoa > Chordata > Actinopteri > Siluriformes > Clariidae > Clarias > Clarias laeviceps. The sequence goes on from JAQMYJ010000021.1 coordinate 11,146,693, forward strand.
GTGTTTCATATCTCAATGCGCAGTAAGCTCTGGGAGTGCAGCCAATCACTGGGCAGAGGCCATTTCTATGCTCAGTGACTACAAACAACTGTTTTTTTTTTTTAACTACAAACAAATATACCAGATACAGGCAAGGACTAAAACAACTTTTAGAGGTACATTAAGCTCAGTCAAGGCAGAATCATCTATGTTATGTTTCTTTGAAATTTTCTATCAAAATGATGAAGTCACTTTACATTGTGGATGCTGTTTTGTTTTGAAAGAGGTTTGTGACCTTGTATAGACAAATTAAGAGACAACAGTGTGATAAGCTTTTTTTTTTTTTTTTTTTTTAACTTTGGCATTATATGAGGAATAACACGGTACACTGTGTGCTGTTTTAGGAAAACAATCTCAAATCTGAGTGATGTAACCCTGAAGTTGGGGAACTTCCAAAAACCCCAACATATTTTATTCTTTAAAATGATTGCTTTATCCTTTTATTCCTTTGAGTGAATACCATTTTAAGTTTATGTTTACAGTTACATTTAATTTTGTGGAACGGGGTGGCGGTTTCACCTTGCACCTTCGGGGTCTGGGTTCAATTCCCACCTCGGGTCTGTGTGCATGGAGTTTGCGTGTTCTCTCTGTGCTTGTGTTCCTCCCACAGTCCAGAGACATGCAGATTAGTTTAATTGGTGTTTCCAAATTGCAACCCTGAATACAGGATATAGTCGTATATACTCTGTCTGAGTGAATGTATTTCTGAGCTAAAGATTACCTGCCGCTCCACCTGATTCATGGCTACACAAATAAAATAGTAACCTAGCAATTAAGAGCTTCTGTTCTGCTGATTATTTTCATATGCAGTATGTTGTGGTGGATGAAGTAGGGTGAGAATGGCGAATAAATATGTGATTGCTTTTGGATTTGGTGCTGTTTGCTAGTGTTATCGTTAGCTCATTTAGTTCGTTTTTCTTTTGCAACTGAGACGATGCTATGGAATATGCTGTGCTTTAAAATGATGTGCAGGTAATAATAATTAATACTGACATTTCCAGCTACCTAGCTGTTCTGGGGTTGAATCCCAAATATTGTAAAACGGAAGGACACAGACAGTATACTCATTACAACGAGGCTGGTCCTATTTATTGGTCGAATCCATAGTGATGAGAGTTGTGGTATTATTCCAAATGTCATAAGATATAAAATCATTAGGTAGCTTGGTATAAAGCAGTGCAAAAGTACAATATCTTATGATGGCATTGTGAAAACCCAGGGGTCAGGGTTACTGGGTGTTTCTGTACATGTGGGAATATATGTGTGTGTATTTGTGTGTGTGTGTGTGTGTGCATGCGTATGTGTCTGCCTGCCTGCCTCTGAGTGAATGTGTGTAAGTGCATGCATAATTGTCATGCTGATTTAGTTCCTATTTTGCAAGCCCATCTGTTTGGTTATATTTAACTCTTCCCCTGCTACTCCTTATCAGTGGATTGCAGAGAGTGGTGCAGAAACTGAGTGCACATGAGAATCTTCACACTCACTAAAACTCCCTAATCAATCCTGCATGAGCTGCATTCAATGGTGCTTATAACAAATACAAACTGCCTAAATAGAGGACGTCTAGACTGCAGTGTGTGGATGTACTTTACATATATTTTACATTTTAAATGTAATGTTTATTTTTCATGCAAAAAAAAAAATTAACATAACACTCAAACATGTTTATGACGACTTGCATGCAAAAGATAATTGTGCTTTTTTTTTTTTCTTTTCAAAAACCAGTGTGAGTGGCAGATCTGTGGGCAGAAATGCCATGCTGATGAGAGAGCTCTAGGCAGACTAGTTCAAGCTGACAGGAAGGCTTTGGTAACACAGATAACACCCTTTACATCTATGATGAGCAGAAATTATCTCAGAATGCACAACATTTCTACCTTTTGATAGGTATAAACAAAAAAAATTATAAATAAAATAAAAAACATCAGGCTTCATTCCTCAGCCAAGAAGAGGAACCTGTGACTGATAACTGGACATCAGAAGGTTTGAAAAATGTACTTGTTCTTGATAATGGTAAAAGAAAAATCCCATTAAAGTGGCTGTGTTAGTGTCTCTTGCCATTATTTTTAAATGAATATGAGGAATAATGTTATTGATGTCAGCTGGATATACCACAGGAAGTGCTGAGAAAGCTGAAAACATGACCAAGTGTGTTCCTATAGTATCCAAATGCATTCAATAGAAAACAATGAGGTTTAAACTAGGGTTACTGCATAAATATGAAATACACTGCTCAACCATAACATCAACAACACCACTACCGTTAGGTGATCTAAACAACACTGATCACCAACTATACACCAGCAAACCGGCGACAGGCTCATAAGCACCTGAGGTACAGTGTGTCCATGGGATCTTAAAAAAGATTAAAATGTAAGAAATCTGTTTTGCCAATATTAAGGCCAGTGAAATTATTAAAAACACAAACACCATTATAAATAAGGAGTTAAAAAATATATTTGTAGCTACTTTCCATTTGAATATCCTATTTGTGTAGGCGTGTAGCTTGGGGAATTCTTCTTCACAGACACTTTGGTATTGACCTGTGCCCTCAGGCTAAATTTGACATTTGTCTGAAATGGTCAAACATTTTGCGTGCTCATGGGCCAACTGACTACTAGTTGAGCTACAGTAGCTTTTCTATTGGATCGGGCTACACGGGCCAGCCTTCCTTCCCTATGAGCCTTGGCTGATCATGACCCTATCACCGGTTCACTGGTTTTCCTGCCTTGTATTACTTTTGGTATGTCCTGACCACTGCAGACCCGGAACATCCCACAGGAGCTGCAGTTTTGGACTTGCTCTGACCCAGTCGTCTAGCCATCACAATTTCACCCTTGGCATGGTCACTAAATTTCTTGCGTTTACCCATTTTTTCTGCTTAATATATCCCACCCACTTCCAAGTGCCACTGTCGCTGTAGCTACTATGACAAGGGCCAAATTGCAATGGCTAGACAACTGGGTCAGAGTAACTCCAATTTTCCCAGGCTGCAGTGGTCAGGACCTACCAAAAGTGGTCCAAGGATGAAAAACCGGATTAACCGGTGAAAGGGCCACCAATTCTTTTGCTGACATCAGGGTGATGATATATTGATATTGATAATTTTGTTATTTGTAAGGAGGGAGCCCACCTCCAGCTTTGTTTCTACACTAAGTGAAATGAAGTTATGAGCTCCGGAATTAATTATTTCATAATACTGTTTCAGCTGTAATTGTAATATATACTTAGGACTGTCCTTCTAATGGCTGGGTTGCCACTCACTGCCATAGAGCCCCTCCTGCCCAGCAGCATACTGACTGTGTGATTCCAAATAATGTTTTGTGTGAAAATGTTTTATGGCATAGAGACACTACAGAGGTTTCGTGTGTTTAATAAAAGGTGCCTTTTTGTTAGTCACTCAATTTATTCTCTTGAGCTTTAGTCCCCGCAGCATGTTTGAATTCTGTTATGTTGATACGGTCTAACTCAAGTCAAAACTGTTTAATTTTGCAATATCAATATAATTGTATAGTAAATATAAGTTAAATGGGTGTTACTGACGTAAATAATTATAACTCATAATGGCATTGACATCTTAAAATATATTGAAAAGATCTGGAAAGGGGTATTAAATGGTATTGAATTTAACTTGGTTTATGCATATACCCTGCAAGGCTTACCCATGCCCATCAGGTCCAAAACCAATAAAGTACAAATCACAAAAAAAGTCATTGTTGGTTATAATAGAAAGGCATTAGAAAACCCAGGGCACCACATTCCACCGCACATGGGGCTCTGTAGGCAAAGAGCACAAGGCTGCCGAACCCCTCACATTCCCCAGATCCCAATGCAATCAAGCACCCATGGGAGGTGCTGGACCAACAAGTCTGATCCAAGGAGAACCCACCCCACATCCACAGCTCCCAAAGGATCCTCTGACAATGTCCTGGTGTCAGACACCACATTACATCCCCAAAAGCCCCATGGAGTGGATCAAGATCAACAAACATGGGTGGATCAAGATCAGAGATGAGAAACAGGCAAACGAAATGAGGGATAGGCAGCAATCAGAAGCATTAGACAAAAACCAAAGACTTGGCATGAACAATGAGTTCAATGCTTTTCAATAATTTGAACTAAACTGGGTCCTCCTTAAATACTGCATGAGTGTGAGTGTGTGATTGAGTCCAGGTGTAAGAGGTTAATAATCTGTCTGTCTGCATCTTGGGTGTTGAAGTCCATTGCAGCCATATTTGTAGGCTGTGCAGAATTCTGTGACCTGGACTCTGATGCCATGCTCGGTGTAGGGCCTGATAAGCACAGTATCTTATACTGTATGGGTTCTCAAACTTTTTGTATCCATGGGACTCTTTAATGACACAACTGTATAGCTATAAGAAAACCACTTGTTAGTGAGACTAATCAGGAAAAAGGCTTCAACCTAAAGGTTGGAATTTAGGGCAATGTTGAAAAGGTCATGTGGTCTGATGAGTCCAGATTAACCCTTTTCCAGAGTGATGGGCATGTCAGGGTAGGAAGGAAAGTGCATGAAGCGATGCACCCATCATGCATAGTGGCCATTGGACGAGTCTCTATTATGATCTGGAGTTGCTTCAGTTGGTCAGGTCAAGGCTCAGCTACGTTATGTGGCAATAAAATGAAGTCAGCTGATGACCTGAAAGTACTGAATGACCAGGTTATCACATCTATGGGTTTTTTCTTGCCTGATGGCACAGGCATAGTCCAGGACTCAAAATGTGAAAGTGTGGTTGTGGGAGCAGGAGGATTTTTTTTCTTCACATGTGAATTGGACACCACATTGTGTGCTGTAATCAAAGCTAGAATTTGTAAAAATCCCAGACACCTTGACACCACAGGCACCTTACTTTGAAACCTACTGTTCTAGTGGGTTAATCAAGATAAAATTAGCTACGGAAGCAGCTTGATAAAATATTTCAAAGGAAGCTCCTGGTGTTAATCAGTTTTAGTTTTTCAAGACAGAATAAAAAAAATTGCTATGAAATCAGCATTACTTTACAATAAACAGTACTGCACAGAATATATCTTTGGTTTAGCGTCTCAAAGGATTAAATATTCCCCAAAGCTTAAATTCATTATCTTATAACACCTTTCATTGTCATTTATTAGCCATCATTTTATTATCTTGATTAATATAATAACCAACATGTACATAATTAGGATTTTTGGATCAGTGAGCATCATTTAGGTGGACGCAATAGTTTCCTGCATGCTTACAGGAAAAGTGCAAGTATACAAACACAACAGAGGCGAAACGACAGAAAGCCTGCCTCTCGTTTTTCTCTTTCTATCTCTATTTCTCTCCCCATGCTGTCAGATCACTCAGTGGTGATTTCCATATCAATATTTGAGTGACGCTAAATTATTTAGAGCCGTGCAGTGACACAACAGGGCGCAAGGCTGAGTGGCGCCTCTACATCATCCCACATCCTAATGTGTATGTGTGTGTGAGTGTGTGTGTGTGTCAGTCTCTGTGGACTTGTTTGTCATAGGCTCATCTCTCTCAGCTCTCTCTTTCCATCCTGCCTTGATCAAACATCCACCATTTATATCATAAGGCTGGTGTTCATTATTTACAAGTGTTTCCATCAAGCATGCGAAACTGAAACCAGCCTGCACACTAGTGTGTTTGTTACTGTAAGCGTTCGTGTGTAGTGTGCATATCTGTGTTTGTGTGAATGCTTGCTGTGACCCACTATCTAAGTTTGTGGTTATTTTCAGTAGATTGCTGAGTTTTCATATGACTAATGATGTGTCTCGGTGCTGCAAGTTCCTACAGTAACTGGTATCATGCACAGAGTAAAGTATCAGTCAGAGCAGACAGAGAGGAAGAGAAATGGAGTGAAATGAGGTCCATTTTTCAGGCTGTTGAAGCTTAGTGGCTCGAGTGCCTGGGCCCTCCACCATTTCTGTCCTGCCGAGCTCCACTTAACCTTGCTGACCTTGCCTCTGTCTCCAAAACTGATTGGTTGCCAGTCACCTTGGCAACCTGGGATTGCTCAGCTCCATTACTGGCTGGGTGCCATTCATGCCCATCTATTCACACAGCAGTGCCATGTACATTTAGGAGCTTCCAACTGAGCTCTCTGAAGCTCTCTGCATGTTCAAAAAGTTTGCATTACCGGTCCTCTCTTTCTTTCTCAACCATCTAACATGCCAGCCCCCCCTTCCCCCCCCTCCACCTTCTCTTTCCTTCTGCTGTACCCGACTCTAGACAGAATGCATGTTACCATTTGATTGCCTTGTTTGTTGCACTAACAACTTCCTGCTTTCAGACATCTTCCATCACCCTCACCCACTCCCCACAGAGAAGGAGAAGGGGAGGAAAAAAAAGAGCAAGAAAGAGATCCCAGTCTAATCCTGTTTGTCTTACAGGAGTCAGGTTCTTAGTCTTGACATAAATCTCAGTAAGATTGGATTAAGCTGGGGGGTGGGTGGGGGGGTGGATGCAGATCATTTATTTCTGGGACACCAAGCCAAAGAAATCTTAGCCTTGTACAGTTCTAGAGATCGGGAGTGAAAATTCAGCTATACTTCATCTCTCAAAATAACACTAATATTAATAGCTCTACTGTTAGCATTAGAAAAACAACAATAATATGATGGCTACTAGGTTACTGTTACAATCCTGAACCACTCTTCCTGGAGCAAAACAAACTGAAGTGTCTTTCTCCTTTTACAAAACATTGATATGCAATTGTTTCTATTTGTATAATATATATGTTAATGTTTCATTTGTATTATATTAATAAAGAACATATCATTCCTACGTGGTGTAATGGAAAAGTGGTGGTCAAGAGAGCAGATTGGCTGCTCACATCAATCATATCTACTCTGGCCAATCATGGGTGTCTGTGAGCTTAAGCAAGCGGAAGGGGTGGATAGCGATTTCCTCAGAGTGTGTCAGAGTGTGTCATGCGTTCCCCAATCATGCATGAGCAGCAGTTCGAAAAGATGTGGTCGGCAGGCGTCACGTGTCACAGAGAAAAAAATGTGATAGTCTGAGGGATAGGCAGCAATCAGAAGCATTAGACAAAAACCAAAGACTTGGCATGAACTATTCAATTCAATTTTCAATTCAATTTTATTTGTATAGCGCTTTTAACAATTGACATTGTCCCAAAGCAGCTTTACAC
>JAQMYJ010000021.1:11153988-11167947 GCA_030014305.1 Clarias laeviceps
AGGTAGCGAGAACCATCCCCAGACATGAGACGCATCCCAAAGAGACACACGGGGCATCCATGCGACGAGATCTCCAAAAACTACCTTTTTTGGTAGTTGTCGCCTTGATGGGAGAGTGCGCTACCAGAATCAGGGGTGGGAATTGGCTAGAGTGGGAACTTATACTAAATTAGGGAGAAGTTCCCAGCACCCAATTAGATAGATAGATAGATAGATAGATAGATAGATAGATAGATAGATAGATAGAGTAGATAGATAGATCACACAGCTTGTTACTACTACAAGCCACACCTTAGGTATGCTTTTCTTTATTAAATAACAGCACATTTTATTATATTATTATTATATTATTATCTTTTTAGACTATATTATTTGTATTACAGCTGGCTCTACCCCTAGGGCTGCTCACTCAATCACATCTCTATAATGCTATTCCTTACAGGGTCACAGGAGACCTGGAGCCTATTACAGGGAACTCAGGGCACTAAGCCATGGACAAAGTCCCAATCCATCACAGGGCACAATACACTCACTCACTCAGACACTACGGGCAATTTGGAAACACCAATTAGTCGACCCTGCATGTCTGTGGACTGTGGGAGGAAACCATTGTACATGGAGGAAACCCACCAAGCATAGGGAGAACATGCAAACTCCAGCACACAGACCCGAGGTAGGAATCGAACCTTCAACCCTGAAGGGGTGAGGCCACAGTGCTAACCACTACATCACCATGCTGCCCACTAGAGCTTTCATTATCCATCCATCTAGAAATCTTTAGGGTTCAAATAGGGACCTTGGAGGCCAATGGTGACCGTTGTATTTATTCACATTTTTACGACTCACATTTGCATTCACACACTACAGGCAATTTGCGAATGCCAATTAGCCAAATGTGGATGTCTTTGGACTGTGCTAGAAAACCCACCAAGCACAAGGAGAACATGCAAACTCCATGCAAACAGACCCCGAGGCAGGAATCGAACTCCGACCCTAGAGGTGCATGGCAGCAGTGCTACCATGCCGCCTAGAGCTTCCATTTACAATAAATTAATCAACACCTTCTGTCCAAACAGCTTTGAGACTTCAACAGAGCTATGGTTGTAGTGGAAAATAACAAAAGACATAATCTTGTTCCAGTACTTCAATTACATATTACATCACTGTTCCCTGGTTCACTGTTCCAGAATATAATGAAATTATTACTGATTGTTCTTTTTTTTTTTCTTTCTTTTTTTTTTTTACTTGCTACGTTTATCTTTGCTCATTGTTACAGAGTAAAAAATAATGCTTTTAACCCCAGAAGACTTGTAGGTTAATCAATTTCAAGATCCAATCAGAATAAAACAGTTTTCTGCCACTTTAGACACTAAATGCTTAGTCAGCAGGAGCAATGTCTGAGACAGTTTTATAAGCTTCAAAGGAAACAGTGTGATAAGGATCTGCAAATTATGCCAAGTCTCATGGAGATACCGGCATTTCACAGCTCAAAATCCAACCTGCAGAAAAACATACAGGCCATTAGCTAGAGAGTGAGCTCTGTTTTGAACTGAAGATGTCACTTCTGATGCTTGATAGCAATTTCCTGGTGTAATAAATATATCTAAGTGCTTCTGTAGTGTATAGGTTAAGCTCAGAATTTTGTATAATGAGTATTTGGTATAATTGGTAGATAGCTAAGTTATTTTATAGGATTGTACTGTATATGCGCTAGCTAGCAAGCCAATGAATATATCAAGCAACTGAAACACTATCATCTTTTATCTAAGTGAGCTAGCCAGCTAATGTTACCTTTATTAAAATATACTGTTAATAAATGAGGTGATGAAATATGTCACTTAACATAATTAACAAGTTAACATAATTATTCAAACTTCCTCAGATATTAAACATTTTAGGGAAAATTTTAAAAGTTAAAGTAATTTTTCATACCATGACTTTTTTTTAAGCACCTTATTTACTTTTACTTGACTAAGTGTCTTGAATTCTGTCATCCAAAGGTTGCAGGTTTGATTCACCTTTTGAAGCGATCCATAGCTGTGCTCTTCTGGGGTGAAGGACGGCATACTTTCTTACGTTAATCATAGTGACACAAGCCAATCATGAGAATCTGTGAGCTCACATAAGTGAAATGGGTGGATAGCGCTTTCCTTCAATTTTGTTGAGACTTTAAAAAAATTTTAAAAACATAATTGTGTTAGGGTAGGATTAGGGTTTCGCGCAAAAAAAAATTTGTAATTATTTTGTAAAAATTTTTTTTTTGCTCTATCCAATTTTTTGGAAGTTTTGAACTTGCATGTTTGTAGCAAAATGTGACACATCCAAAAAATATTATCATGTTGTCAACAAAGCAAAAGTACCAACTGTACAAAATAGCAGCTGCAGTGAATGAACTAAATGCACTTAGTTGACGTTTAGAAAATGTTCACACCAAGAAAAAGTACTGTTACTCTCTGTTGACTCACACTGCCATTTCCCCAGCAGTCATGGACTTCATGTACCCAGCACTTCCATTGAAGTAGTAGAGGTGTTGCTGATGTATTGCTGATGATGATGCTGAGGATGCACTGTAAACTGATAATGTTTTTTCACCTTCAACATTCTTTGTGTGAAACAAAACAACACTTTCAGGGCCAGTTTGATTAAATGGAACAAAGCATGAGTCATGAGCACTCTTTAATTAAAAGTCAACAGACATTTTAAAATACCTAGAAATACAGTACAGGCTGATTTCCCAATTGTGATAAAACTGTGGGAAAGTTATAGCTTTTTGTAAAATAATACAAAAATCACAATGAAATAACCAAAAGAATTCTGACCTATTTTTGGCATCTGTGTTTTTTAATTCCCTTATGAAAAACACATGAACAAAATATTTTCAGTTTGTAATACTTTTGGTCACAATGGACTTGTCTTGTTTTTCCAAGAAACCACACATTTACCTTTATGTGGTAAGATAAGCTTCATGGCTCTTTTGACCGGAACAGGACATATGGTGAAACAATCAAAATCAGATATCAGGTTTGTCCTTCATCTCTGCTTTTTTTGAACGTGATTATCTCTCGGTATCACTTCTGTTCAGTGGGTGGCACCAAACCTTCTGACTCTCACCAATTATATATTGTCCAGTGCCAACAGGATAGCAAACACCCTCACATGCCTGACAATGCATATCAGCCTGGGTAATTACAGCAAGAATAACACATAGGAGGCCTCTCCCCTAATGTCGAGGCAGCAGCCCAAACGACCGCTCAAAGTGTGTGTGTGTGTGTGTGTGTCATTGTAAGGGCCTGGAGGAATGAGCTTATTGATTTCTGGAGACTGTGGCTAAATAGCTTCCCGCCGCTTTTGTCAAAGTGCCCTGCTTGAAGAGGAAAAGGGGGAAAATTGAACCAATGCTTAGAGATCTCGCTCGTTAGCATGCTCTCAGTGCCTTTTAGAAGGCATCCAATACACTCATCAAACCAGCTAAATATGATACATTACTATGGGTTTAAATGATAAGACACTGCGTCTCGTTTTAATTTCAACAACAGTGTGGTATAGTATCGTGTCTAATCTTTTTTTGTAGAGAAATAGAGAGACAACAGATTCTATTAATAATGAAAAATAGATTTTATTAATTTTCATTTTAAGCATATATTAACACATAAATACACATATACAGAAATATAGGTAGTCTACTGTTTCCACCAAATTGGTAAATGGTAACAGTAATTACTAAAACATTGAACTTAGTGGGAAAGTGTATCTACAGTACAATTATACAAATATACATCTTATTGCTATGTGTTTATACCACACTTCTTCCGATTTACTATTTTGTAGTGCTAAAGTGCACTAACTCCAATGTCCAAATGTGTTAAAATCTATCAGAATTGTGTTATAATTAACTTTATATAATGATGTTTTTTTTTTTTTGTCGGTACATCACCATGAAGCCCAAATTGGTTGTGCTTAATTTGGGAAATAAAAAATGTTAATGGTATATTTTTCTGTCCTCTCAATTGCAAAAAGAAAAAGAAAAAAAAACAGTTCTTCATTGATCTTGCCAAATCCCTGACTCTATGGGGAGCTCAGTAGGGTGCTTCAGTACAGTTAAAAAAAAAAGCACAGTGGGTTTTCTGTGTGGCCCTAGGCATTGCTTACCATCCTGAAGTCTCTGTCAGCCTTTCCAGGAATGAAAAAAAGAAAGGAATTTTGTTTAGAGTGTTTAAGGTTAAAGCATGTCCTTGTTCTTTGTGTTTTTTGGATTGTTCTTCTTTATCTGATGGGACATTTGGTGGGCCTTGATATCAAAGTCTACATGAAACAGTGGAACAACAGATACACATATTTAAGAGGAAAATACATTGTTGTCATACCCTTTGACATAGTAAATACCTTCAAAACTTTAACCACGGGTTTACTGTTAAAATAATAATTCACAAACTTAAAGATTTCTCATATTTCCCATATTGCTTTAACAAAGTCTCAGGGCTGCCCGAAGTGTATCTGTTAATTCTCAAATTGTAAGATAACCCCCAAGATAATGGATTTTTCCTGCCTTAAACTGCTTTTATTTCACTCCTCCATCAAATGTGCCATTTCAGTGTCTATGTAAATGAGCTACAGCTGAGGCACGCCCACCAGAGAATAACAGTACTGACAAGCTGTCTTCTTGGTGTGTCTTCTTGTTTTCCACAACAAGCCGGGTAAGGTATCTTCTTATATGAGGTCACAATAGGGGTATCTTCTTATATGAGGTTACAACAGAGGGGGATCTAATTGGCTTTTTTAAGCCCCCGCCAAAACAAAAATGAAAAAGTACACAAAGCAGGGAATGTTTATTTTTTTCAAAATGTTTACATGCACACTGGAGACCCCCCTGAATGTCAGTCATCAAATGACTAAAAAGTGAATTTTGCACTATACTGTAGATCCCCTTCAAATCTTGACATCTCCCATTTTTTGTGTGGATGCAAACACTTACAGTATCAGACAACTGTAAATGCAAAATATTTTTCCAATAAACCACTAAATAATTCCAAATGAAAAGGTAAATTCTCTATAACATTTAGGCCTAACTGTGATAGAGGACCTAACGTGGGCCAATAATATCACCTCTGCCATAGGCCCAGCAGTGCTTCTTCTACCTGAGGAAAAAGAGAAGAGCTTCTTTTTCTCAACACCTTTTGGTGAACTTATACCATTGTGCTAAAGAGAGTGTGCTGACATATGGACTCTTGTTGTGGTTTCCCAGCTGCACTAAGGCGGAACAACAGACACTGCAGTGGAGAAAATCATCGGGACTAGACAATACTAGTCTGCACCATCTACACTACATGCTACCTTCTTTCCACAGGCTGTGAGGCTGATGAATGATCAGTCACCCCCCTTTCTGACCTTGCTCCATCTATTCTTACATATCACACATCACTATTACAATAACTGTGAACTGGACTTCACACACAACACACACAATCTTCTTGTGGTTCATGGCCCTCGTCCTCTATATCCTACTGTACATAGCCGTTATGGTTACGGCACTGCTGCACTATAGTTGCACTATTACATGTCGGAAAAATGATGCCTAATGATATTTTGTTGTTATTTATACTTAATTTTTTATAAATATATAAATATTTATTGAATCAGGAGTTAGAGAGGGATTTGGGATTCAGCTATGTGAGACGCTGGTTAGCTTTGTAGTTTGCACTGGATGCTTCAGAGGCCATTAGGAACGACTTAGAAGCAAGTGCTAAAGAGACAAAGTGTTATTTAAGATGACATAATACTAGCAGATGTGTTCTCTTGCAGAAAGTGCCACTATGTACTGTGATACTTTTTGAATGTGGGTTTTGACAGGCAGCTGCTCTCCCCTCTTTCCAGTTCTGTGGGCTGCCACTGAATCTTTTAGTGGTACGCGGTACTGAAAAGTGTAATTTATTCATTCATTTCTTAAAAGTCATGCAACATGGCAACATGTTACACTTTATGTACCTTAAAAACATGTCAAATGTTTTTTTGATTTTTGATTTCTGGAAATGTATTCCAGTAGACTAAAATGCTGACTAGACATTAATTCTGTTATGTGGCAGAGCCTGACAGTCTGCAGACATTTCCACCAACTGTAAATGTCCTAAATACTTGCAATAAATTAAATAAAGCATGTAATGTACAGCTGAAGGTTCCTGATTCATCTGTCAAGCTGCTACTGAGTACTGCAATGATTCATACTGAGTGCAGTCGTGTGCAAATCAACAACAGATTTAATAAGTTCTACAGTTCTAATAAGAACATCCATATATCACTGTATGGGCTCCATCAGTAACTTATATTAAATTACATACTTACAGCAGCAAAATGTTGAAAATACTATATGTCATGAGCTTATTATTATTATAAGGTTTGGTTTGCCATACTGAATTAACCCCGATAACCTAATATTAAAGAAATGATAAATGTAGGGCAGCATGGTACCTCAACCTCAAGGGTTAGGGTTTGCCTCTGGTCTGTGTTCTTCGACTTTGCATGTTCTCCTTTTGCTTGATGGAGTTCCTCTGGGTACTCCGAGTTCCTCCACAGTCATGTGATGTAGGCTGATTGGCATTTCCAAATTGCCCATGGTCTATTATTGAGTGTGTGTTTTCTTGTATGTTGCAAGAAGGTTGGGGTCCTTAGCAGCATTCCTTACAGCAATGACTGCTAGTGCCGTGTCATAGGTCATTTGCAGCCAGTCATTGAGTTAGCGATGTCTGCTTGAATGGATTGATTGATAGATGTGTAGAAAATGGTAATTTTTTTAATTTATGGATTACTTTATGGATTAAAAAAAAAAAATTATGGCATTTTAGGAAAATCCAAAAATGGCACTGTGGCTAAATTCTAGAGAAAAAGTTTGGCCCAAAACAGGGATTTTGTGTCCAAAACACACTTTGTTGTAATTAAAAAATATATATTATAAAATTTCGAAATTATGTCAAATAAGTTAAATGAATATGGGCATTGGTGCAGACTGGGTTCGTTTCCAAACCAATGCCCAAACCCAAGGCACTGGATGCAGTGCCGGGCCAAGCCTGGATAAAATGGACAGTGTTGTCAGGAAGGGCATCCTGGGCAAGTGCCAAGACTGGGTGACCTCTTGATGTTGGATGAAATGTCTTACTGTGATAGACTGCAAGGTGACTAAAGATGCAATTGAAAAATTAGTTGTTTATTAAAATGAAATGAGCAGCAACCTCATTTCCCCTCTCATCAGTTCCAGATGACCAGTCTAATCATCTGTCATCATCTGCACCTGTTTCTCACTGGTTTATGCCTTAAATTTGATGTTTTTTATGCTTCAATGATTCATGAGTTAATGTCTGGCTTAACAAACAAAATTATTCTGCTCAAGCTGGACTTGACTAAAAATGAGCAGCAAAAACTTCTCAAAAATGAGAGCCAAAAACATTCTTCATAAAAGCCTGGAGAACTATTCCTTAAGACTGCATTAAAAATACAGGAAAGTCTGGTTCTTTGGATGCAAAATATGAAGAAATCCAGGGGACTCAAGTCTTTTTCACAGTACTGTAGTTTAACAAGATAGACTTGTAGATAAGTGAAGGCAGAATGGAATTTTCTGAATGCAATATTCTCCATTTTCACTTTTTGTATGGCTATAACTTCTTATGTCTTATGAAATACATTTTTTTTTAAAAACTTTCAGTTAAGGGGAAAGATGTAGTTTCAGAACTATATATAGTAGAAAAATGTCACAATTTCACCATGTGTTGGGTTTTTCCAACCTGCCACACATGTGCGTGTCATCACCGTGTTATTTACCATATACAGTATGAGTGTGATGTACTGACATGGCTTCAGTACTGTGTGATCTCATTTGTTGTTCTTCTTCTTTGATTCTGTACTGGTGTCCCTAATGTCATGGTTGTTTAGGTTTGGGGTTTCACTTCTGTGACAAAAAGGGACACCATGATTTCACAAGTGCACGTGTTGGAACAACACCTGTAGGTGTTGAACACAGCAGAACATCTTATTTTTGATAACAGCAGGAGCTTGATATCTTCTTGTCCTCTGGGTAGCTTATTGTCAGGACCCGAGCCTGCCCTCCAGCTAAACTACCAGGTTAGCGCACCATCCAAATACAGAATTTGATGCACAGGAGTGAATATAAGGATTGGCTGCAAGAAACTGGAGGACATGCCTAAAAGCCTTCTACTTCAGATCTAGTTCAAATGCTGGCTTACGGCAGACAAGCCAAGTGCACAAGATTTCAACAGCTTGAATTCTGATCTCGGATCTGTTATCAGCTTCCAAACTGCCTGTACTGATTTGGATCCTTTGTGTCCTGCTGGGTTTGGGCCTTAAGCTCCATCTGCTTAGCCACTGAACCCAGCAGTACACCATAGCCTGGGGATGCAGAGGGTGGACATTGCTTTGGTATGTGGCTTTCTATCTTTAGTATATCTTGATATATTTTTTAGGGCATGACAGAAAGTTGACTGACATTTCCACATAAATATGACTGGAAAACTGACATGTTATTGAGCAATATCAAGATTTCCTGTGTGTGTGTGTGTGTGTGTGTGTGTGTGTGTGTGTGTCTCTCTCTCTCTCTCTATCGCCACATTTTGGTTCAGAAGAGGCTGTCCTGAAATGGATAACAACACACACGCACTCACACACACATAGTGCCATTGCTCTCAGCCCCTCACTTCCTCTTATTGTAAGCAGCAGGAAGAAGCTAGGCGAAGAGACAGTTTCCGCTCAAAAAACGCAGAAGAAAAACTTAGATTAGATGCCAGCTCTGCAACAGGAATGTTATAACTGAAAAGAACCAACATTAGGAGCAGACACACCTTTTTCGTGTGTCTTCATTTGAATGAAAATCTACAAAATTGTTTGAAATTGTTTTCAGACGCTTAGGATTATTCAAATTCTTGAGAAAAAAAAATGATCATAAGAAATCTAAACTCATTCCAACTCTTATTCATTCCAACAATTCTCTATTTTTCCCCCCTTCTCCAACCAGTCAGTATGTTTATTGTGCTTTTTTTTCTGCTTGAGGTGTATCTTGAGGGGTAATCCCTTGAGCATCTGATCTTCATCCTCTATGAGGGTAGTAAACTTCATATTTTACCCTGGTGATCAATGCACTCAATAATAGGCTCTAAAATACTTCTTTATACATTTGTAACTAGTTATTTGGCAGACTATCACATTCACATATATAAACACTGATGCAGAAAAAAATGTTTGTGCTTTTATTTTAATCATTGCTGGTTTCCAACAACACTAATCAGCTTGTTGTTCTATCAAGGCTGTATTTCTGGAATATAATCTCTCAAGTCTGTCCCCAGTCTGTCCTGGGATGGCAAACCTCTTACCCAGCAAGAGTTAGCCAAACAGGGTGCATCTTTGTAAGGTGTATCTAAGGTGCCTATATCAATTGGCTCCTCTCTATTTGGCCTAGTTGCAGCACATCAACAAGTCCTAAAACCATGTAGAGAAACTTAATTCTGATAACCTGTAGTCAAGTTCTTATTCTTTCAATCACTACCCACATGTTGTGACCATAGGTGGAGATAATGCCATAGAGAGAGAACTTTTTCTACACTCTCGAGTTCCTGCTACACCTCCAAAAACTGGGGGAAAAAAAGAAAGTAAGATAAAATCTTTTACACCAGAGCCAAGGTGTCTCCCCTTGCCTTAAGAGAAAAATCACACTCTTTTAAAGGACACCATGCCTTTAGACTTGGAGGTTCTCATTTTCATCCTAGCTGCTTTGCACTGAATAGTGAAACTACTTTAAATATAATCAATTTATTAAGTCAGGTATGAAGTCAGACAGGTTATTTTTGGTAACAAATTGGAGCTTATTGCACCAGGAATCTGAAAATATGCATCTCACATCACTGAAAATGTGACTTAAGACCTGATTTGATGTGTGGCGTGTTTTAGCCAAAGACAGCATCAGCATTATCATCATTATCACCAGCCTTACATACTGGGCATTTGCTCAGCATAGTTTGAACACGGTCTCATCGACAATCAATTTGGGGCCACCCAAAAATTCTGTTTCCATGGCTACAAACTCCTCCCATGTCCAAACATTCAGAGGCTATGTTCACATTCATAGCCGCATTGCTCAATTCTGACTTTTTTGGTCAGATCAGATTTGGATATCATGATGCATCACATTCATAATTACAATGGCTCTCTCTGCTCATCAGTATGGTCCTTTGATCTGACTCCAACTCTGACACGGTACACATGCACATATTGATATGTCTTTATCATGATGAAGATGTTTTTTTCGTGCTCTTTATCATGCTCGCGCCATCTGGGTTAAAACAGACCATAAGTTTGTGGAATCACTCATTTATTTCAAACAATGGATGCAATTTTAATTTTACAAAAATACATTTGGGATTTTGCTCTGAACGATGGCAAGCAGTTAGTCTGCTGTTGTATTTGTAACGGTCGAGAAGAAGGAAGAGAGCCAGATGCCGCCTTGATTTAGCTGTTTGAGCACTGCTATGAAATTCCCACGTTGCCAGTGTTGACCGAAATCAGCGAGTACTACGTGTATGCGCAGAGGCAAGAAGTCTCAAAAATTCCTGTTCTCATTAAGGTTGCATGACCACGTATCCGATACGTATCTGATCTAGGACCACATATGAAAGTGACGCAGAGGTGACAATCTATAAAACATTAGATTTGTGCATTCGGGCAGCCCTAAAAAATCAGATCTGAATTGATTCAGTCCAGGTTGGTAACCTGAACAAAGCCAGAAAATGCTTATGTCATAACCTTGTTGGCTCGAATGTATCTGGCAACTGAAATAGAAGAGCCTTCCATAAGCATTACTTAGAAAGTGTCCTTCTTCAACTTATCACTGGTGTCCATTAGTGCATCCTAGGGTTACCACCATTACAGTCTAATAACATTTAACCACTTGGGTTCAGTCATGTCTCTGCAAATATCCCCATTATTTTAAAAATGAACTTTGAAATCTCCCACTAGTATTATGAAGACCGTAGGCGGTACCTGTTCAAGCACCTCGTGAACCTTCTCCAAGAACGTTGAATATTCTGAATTGCTAGTTGGTGAATATGCACAAATGAGATTTTGTTCCTGAGACTTGAAATCTTATTGAGGCAACCATTGTGTTCACTGGGATAAACCCGAAGTGCTCTTACTCTGGGACTGATGAGTATCCTACCTACCTAAAGCCTATCTATGTTGGGGTCTCTGGAGTAGTGGTCTGGAGTCCACTCTTAATCAAGTTGGGTAGAAGAGTTTTTAAGTTACATAGATGCACCAAAAATAAGCCCACTAAGTATTTCGCTGTTCCTTTCATTTTGTAGTTCAAAATCAAGTTGTAGCCTTTAAGCTTCCACAGTGTGCATTGAAGCATCACACATCTTTCTGCTATCAGAGTAGGCGTGGCATTTACCACAACAGAGTCGGTGTCTAGGAGGCTGTTAACCATATGTGTCAGAAATATCACACATACCGTTGCTTTCAGAACAACAAGGGTGTATAAACTGGTTATTAAGGTGTAGGCCCTGCACATTTACCACGCTCACAAAACAATTTGGTCAAACATCACCGTTTCCGCAATTCACTGCCATCAACAAAACGCATTTAACCTAAGCGCTCATGGATTGGCTCCGATTTCAGAGCTCCAGTGACCTAACCAATCACAGACAAAGCCGAATTCTTGTAACCAATCATAACACAGAAGGAGAAATTTGTTGATGTCATGTTTTACATCCTCCTGTGTCTCTGAATGGCAGAATTGACTGCTGACCAAGCGCAATCTCCATTCCATTTCAAGGTATTAATTCATTCAAGACTGTCCATTATATACAACTGCCACGTGACTGCCATAGCATCTGACCACAAAGGTGGCTCCATGATGCCATTTCTGTTTCTAAGGGTAGGTCCTGTTAACCCTGATCAGACACAGTATATAAACTTTCTTTTGGCTGCTCCCATCAAGGAGTCGCCACAATAGACTTGGAAGAGGTTTTACACCGAATGCCCTGCCTTACGCAACCCTTGCATCTTCTCGGGACTGGCATTGCATTTAGTACAGTATATTAATTCCAAAGGAGTTAGTGGCTTAATGATTGGCACTGTCACCTTGCATCTCCAGGGTCCGGGTCACCTCTGTGTGCATGAAGTTTGCATGTTCTCCCCATGCTTGGTGGGTTTCCTCTGAGTTCTCTGGTTTCCTCCCACAGTCCAAAGAGATGCAGATTAGGCTAATTGGCATTCACGAATTGCCTGTAGTGTATGAGAGAGTGTGTGTATGTGTGTGTGCCCTGCAACGGATTGGCACCCTGTTCAGGGTGTACCCCACCTTGTGCCCTAAGTCTCCTGGGATAGGTTCCAGGCCCCTCGTGACCCTGTATACAGAACTAAGCAGTATAGAAGATGAGTGAGCGAGTGAGTTATACCAACTTCAAAGCGGTTTAGTTAATTTATTTACTTAGCTTGGATTTTTTTTCCCCCCTTTGTACAGCAGCATAAAGGATAGAATTTGTGTGTACAGCAATACAGCATCAGTATAATATTTTGAATACCTTTGCAATTCAAGGAAGCTCCGGATGCAACGTGTGCAATGCAGATATCCAGCTATCAGTGGTGGATTCCGGTAAGGCAGCAACGTAAACCTTTTTATGACTTGATGAATATTTATGAAGGGTAAAAATACAGAAGCGCTTTTTTAATAAAAACCTCTCAGCTTAGAACAAATGATAACAATTCATAAAAATAGCATGATTAATATTCTCTGACTGCTTCTAAGAGCATTAGCATTGCACAAACAAATTACTCCCCTCACCAACATGCTCATCAGCATGCGCGCACACACACACACACACACACACACACACCATGCTGACTATCACGTCCACAGTAACTGCACACTGACAAGCGTGTGTGCTGCACACCAAACCAGTCGATGAATCATTAACCATCTGCTGTTCAGACACAGAGAGAAGGGCAGAGAGGGAGAGAGAGAGAGAGAGAGAGAGAGAGAGAGAGAGAGAGAGAGAAGGGGAGTGAAAGAGATCATCAAGACCACAGAACAAAGTCTGCTTTTTATGGTGTCTCTCAGGCCAACAACAATGTCTCTGTTTAGCTTGCAGAATTGCCTGGGAGAAAGAGATACAGTGTGGAAGCAGCAAAAGAAGAAGGCTAGAGCACGAAGACAGAAAGAAGCCCTGTGTTTAGTGAGGGGTAACCAGTTAAGATTTGCTCTCTGAGGGTAATTGTAGCAGCTGTAGGGCAGATTGCAGGGAGCCATAGAGAGCGATCAGCTGGAGCAGCTGCCGAAACACTGACAAATAGAAAGAAAGAGAAAAAAAAAAACACAATATAATAGACAGAGCGGGTTAAGTCAGGTTAAAGTTAAATTGATCTTTTTTTGTGTTTGTGTCAACTCATCTCAATGCACCAACCTTATCTTTATATCATACAGTACTTACATGAGGTTTCAACTTCATTACTGTAACTGTAGTTTACAGTAACAATCAAAAGTTTGGACACACCTTATATCCTTCATAATGGATCTAAACTGAGGTGCTTTTTTTCTTTGAGGCTGGGAACTCTAAATGAACTTCTACACTGCAGCAGAGGTACACTGTATAGACAAATGTATTTGGCCAAGCCTGTTAATTATTGAATTCAGATGTTTCTATCAATCAGGCCACCTTATCCCCAGTCAAGGCCAATCATAAAACGTCAGAATAGCAAGAAATCTTGGGCAATGCAATGCTTCCGACTTTGTGACAACATTTTGGGAAAGGCCCTTTTCTATTCCAATATGACGGTGTCCAAGTTCACAATGCAAGGACTATAAAGACATGGTTTGATGAGCTTGGTGTGGAAGAACTTGACTGGCCCTAACACAGAGCCCTGACCTCAACCCCATCGAGCACCTTTGGAATGAACTGGAACAGAGAT
>JAQMYJ010000021.1:11178140-11205408 GCA_030014305.1 Clarias laeviceps
TATATATATGTGAATATCTATAGCCCTCTTGAGCCCATACACATCCAGCTACACTGCAGGCAAGATGTTTGTGGTCAGCAATTGGTATAGCATTGCTCACTGGTGTAGACTGTTAGTGGCTGTAAGGATGCATTATTATGGTTAACAACTGCTTTTTTTTGCAGGATTCAGTTTCTTGATTTGGTCTGTGATGCTTTAGATACCTCAAATATGATTTTAGAAATCATATTTATCTTAGTGTGACCTCTTTATACAGAAGCGCTCTTAACAATCTCTCAGTGTGTAAATCCTGTATCTGTTCAGACATGTTTTTGTTAACAAAAGCACTTATATTGTTAAAATTTATGCCTTACATAAAATTATTACTTTAATACTGTAAGCATACATCTTGCATACATCCTAAAAAAGGCTCCTTGTTTGGTCAATAGTTTTAGCTTTCTACTTTGGACAAAATGTCAATCCCTGTTATTATCTTCTACATAGACCCTTTAATGGTTTCAAGTGAAACAAATTGAAGATCCTGAAGGGTCCTAGTTGGAACTAGTAATTAATGTAATTATGGTTGTATGATCAATGAGTAACCACCAGCTGACATGAGTCCCACCTAAATATTTTTTTCCCCGTAGTCAGAAAGTGATGTTCAGTATAATGCAATATTTGCAATATATACCACTGTCATACAAATGTTTAATACCTGAACCTTCTTGCAGATCTGATGACCACCACACTCTCACCGAGAACAATCCGCTCTCTACAGTAAGTACTGCCGTATGAGGAAGGGACACTCCTTGTCAGTCGCAGGCATGCAGTTCATCAATAATCCATGCTGATAGCATCCATCTTCCAGTGGACCAGACTCTGATAAAACAAGAATTTTAGAGAGCCGTTGAGCAATTTGAGCAAAGGACAAATACTTTACATATAAATAGTGTGATTTTTATATTTATATATCGGGCGTATTGAGTGTCTTAAGGTGTTCCAACCCCAAGTAGAAAGGACAGCAGGAACCAAGGCCTTGGTGGCTATCTTGGAGCCACATGTTGCTGAACACTGTGTAGCTTAGCAAGATATGGAATATCATTGATATCAGTGGTGAATGAGTCCTGTCCCTTCAGGCTGCAGCTCCACTAGGAAACGACACAACTGAGTAGACTTGGCAACAGTGAAAAGGTCCATCTGTTCCAACTTGTCCCAGATCTATGACATTATGCAGACATGGGCAATATTGTCAACAATCTTGCCATCAGAATGTTGTCTCTTTTAGACTGTAAAATGGTCAGGATGAAGTTTGAGTTGTAGCATCACCTGTTGTCACAAAATATTACAAGAGCTCCATGTGTAGTAAATGTGTCCAACATGTATATTAGGCAAGAATAAGAAAGGTAAATATGGATGTATGACTGTGGAATTTATTGCAGTTGTTGCTTCACATACAGTATCAGCACATGACTTTATTGGAAGATGGGAAACTCATGATTTTCACCACCACTGGCAGTTAGAAGGGGTGAAATAGAGAATTGTTTATAGCTCAACAAAGTAGAATGGCTTACACCAACCTATCACGATATATTGTAGCTCTGTCTGATCTCACACTTCTTTCTAGTTATTTCTAATATTTTTTGCACTTTGATCACTGTTGACACAGTTCTTGACCTGTATCCTGATTCACTTCTAAACCTTAGTGCACAGTAAATGATTTCAGCCCCAATTTCCAACTCAGTCAGTACATGCACAGTTAGGGCAAGCTATGGTTATAGCTCGACAATGCAATTTGACTGTACTACTGCCATAGTCCCATACAAACAAGGAAGGGGAATGGAGTTACTGTATGTCAGACTCCGCTACGATAGGTAGCAATATGCCTTGTTCCAGTTAGTATTGGACCTTTTCTATTATGTCATCACACACCAACACTCGACAAACAAGCTAGCTATTAGCGAGGAGTATGTCACGCAATTAAAAACATGGACTACTTAACTTTACAGCCCTGTAAATTTTATCCATGCTCTACCTCTTACTTTTTGCTATCATGCTATCCCTTGTGGTTGTGGTGTTATCTAAACACAGACAATACTGCAATATTTTTAGCTACTTCTTCTCTCTTTTCCACATTTTTGTCAACTTCTGGGTCAAAGCCTGTCGCAGAAACTGTGGAGCATGCACAAAAAAAACCTAGGCTGATTCTGTGTCTGATTGAGTTTATACATTATACATCCAAGGAGTAGCTAGACTCCCAAAAGCATTAGAGTGGTACTTCGGTATTCAAACTTCCCGCCTTAAGAACGTTCGCCGTAAAAACTGTTGAATGTTTGGGAAATTTGTCTCAGCATACGAAGCATTTTTGGCATACAAGAGAACAAACAGAGCAGAACCACCTGCCATCAAAGTCGGGACAGATTATCCTGCATTTACATTATTTCCTATGGGAAAATGCATTTTGCAAAATACCATTTCGCCACTGTATCTGGTTGCATTAGTCCGACTTTAAGAAGCTCAATATAGGACAATTTCATTTGGCCTAACATGTTTATATGTTTTTTAAAAGTCCACTT
Organism: Clarias laeviceps; assembly: GCA_030014305.1. Lineage (NCBI taxonomy): Eukaryota > Metazoa > Chordata > Actinopteri > Siluriformes > Clariidae > Clarias > Clarias laeviceps. The sequence goes on from JAQMYJ010000021.1 coordinate 11,180,693, forward strand.
TTAGTCATACTAACACCACATAAATGTGTAAACGCACTGACTTACTAATTTTACTGCTCAACTCCCAGCTTAGTGACTACTTACTGTGACCTCCCATTGTGGCTGTTCATTTAGTGTGAATGGTTTAGCAATGTTATTTTCCCAGTCTGGAAATAATCTTTTCAAAGTATTTTCAAGCATGTTTGAGCACAAACCTACAACATCAAGCAACTGATTGTGATTTCAAGTCATATTTCAGTGTGAAAGGGTCAGTGATTAGAAGATTTTTAGGTTGTTTGGCCTAACACTTTTTAAAATGTGTAATGTGTAATGATTGAGAAGGAGAAAAGGATTGTTGACTTTATGCCAACTTTGAACTAAGAAGATGAGCAAATCAGTCTGTTGCAAGTCCTGACATGTCTCGGCTGCTAAGTTGTGCAATGACTTTGAAGACTTTCATTTTTCAAGATCTAAAGGAAGATGAATAATTATGCCATAAATGAAAATAGGGTTAGGCACTTAGTTCATATAAGGAGATTTTTTTGAGAGTTTACTTTACAAAGAACACGTTAAATGAATAATGGAGTCAAGGGGAAAGAATGTGTCATAACATTGAGGCAAGATTGTGCTACCACCCTTTATTCATTAGTTCATCTCCAGTAATCAACTTATCCTGGTCAGGGTTGTGGTGAAGTCATGGCTGTCCCATGGAGGGTTCTGCATGTCCACTAAACCTTTTTGATTATCTTTAAGATTAAGTCAAATGTCTGCATTTTACCGTGTCCTGCCTACAATGCATGACAGAATAAAAGACCAGCTGAGTGGAAACTAAGGGCTGCACACCATCCAGTGGCAAGCTGTACAGCTCGACATACAGCTGGACATTTGCCAAGCCTTGCTCCAAACACAGCATGAGGTTCAGTGCCTGCAGGAGCTACAGCCACAAGGGGTTGCGTGTCGTTCAGCTTTATCCAAAGGTCAACTTGAAGACCAGAGAGACTGAGCCCTGTTCTGGTTGGTCTGAATCAGGCCATGCGCTATTTGTATTATGTCCTGCTCTGCCCAAGGCTAACCCTGCCTAACCCTGCCAGAGCCAGCCAAAGTGATGTCTGGTCTCCAGTTTCAGCCATGTTCTGCTCTGTCGCAGCCTGGCACTGCACCATCGTAGCCTAACCAAGCAGCACCTGCTGGCTTCACCAGATGGTTTTGAGGACTGTGTGCTTTTACCTATCCTGGGTTGGAGGAAATTGCTCTGACTCTGCCACTATGTGTGCTACACTTTCTAACTTTGAGTGCAACTGGAGGATTTTCAGAATATTATGCCTGCTGTGCACTCCTACTTCACTGATGACTTGTGCTCTGCACCCTAGATTTGAAAGCATCATGCTGGTGCCCCATCCAGGATTTGAGAATGTCACTTCTGCAGCAACCCCAGGTTCACTGATGTCTTGTGTGCTTCACCGCCTAACTTTAAGAGCATCATGTTGGTACCCATGCAAGGTTTTAGAATATCATGTCACACTCATGCCTCCCAAACTTGTGGTGGTGCCACCGCCCACAGAGCACCCTCTTAAGTTCTGAGCTTCAGCCCAAGTTATGACTCAAGCCCACAAAGTAGCCATGTTTTTTTCCAACCCAGGCCCTTTTCTGGTCTAGTGCCCATGGCAAGTCCTGGTCCAATGCCCAGCTAAAGCTTAGCTAAAGCTTTAGATGTAGTTAAGTCCCAGCCCAGTTTTCAAGCCATGCCATTACACCATGCCAAGAACCGGTCCAGGTCCAGGTCCAGCACTCATGCCAAGTCCCAGTCCAGTCTCTATGCTAAGCCATGTCACAGACCCCATGCCAAGCCACATGTCTCATATCACAGCCTTAGATTTAGAGGAATCAACCAAAGATTTTGGGTTTATTCTGGTTCTCATAGTACATTTTTTTGCATCTGGTTTGGTTACATGTTTTGTTTCCTCAATATACCCTCTTGTTGTTATATTTTCTGCCGTGCTGGGTGGAAAAATAGTCCATCATTCTTATCCTTATACATGCTTATTCACACCTTTATTGGTACTTTTGTTTAACCAATCCTTCTGCCTACATGATTTTGAAAAGGAGAATCTATACTGTAGGCAACCTACTTGAACACATGGGAGATCATGTAAAGCGCAGACAGTAACACAAGCTCTGGATCAAAGCTGGGACCCTGGAGCTATGATATATTCACAAAAAGGTTTGATTTCACACATAGAGAAGTTCAGTTGGCAAAAAGAAAATACTTTAGAAAAGTAAATAAATATTTTTGTGACCTCTCCAGTTAGTTTATGCATCTATATTCTTACAGTTTGGTTTGTTCAGTTATTCTAGTTCATCATGCAAAAACTGATGTTTTATCAAGTGCTATTTTAGCTGCCAATTAGTGAGGGTGGAAACCATGTTGTTAAAACAAATTTGCAGTGATTAATGTGATAATTATAACTGTTTTCGTGCAGCATAATGTTGTCAATATACTACACTCCTATTAAATGCTTATTTGGATGCTTACCATTATCTGCTCATTTACAACATATACCATTGTATTAGAGTTTAATTTCATTTGCTTATTGCCATCTTCTGTTATGTATTACATCATACTGCAGTTAGTGGCAAAGAGATCTTCTTGTCAGGTGTCATTTAAGTGTTTATACTAGAGAGGCATAAAATTCTGCTGATACCAAGTTTAAAGTCATTGTGGCACTGAATGTTGACGCAACTGGATTTTTAGGCAACTCCTAAGTAAGAATTTGATTGGTTTTAGATGAGCCCTGTGGTTTTTGTTACAAAAATATATATAAAGATCAGCCATAACATTAAAACCATTAGCATTAAAATCACCTAGGTTTTGGGTTTTCCTTGTGCCACCGGGGCATGGCTCTGGGAGTGTGCTTTGGTGTCTGGGAGCAGGACATGGACAGGGGTTCCTTTGGGTGCTGTGGATTGCAGGGCGGGGCCTCTGTGGATTATACTTGCATCAGATGGTTGCTTGATCAGATTGGAATCTGGAGAGTTTGGAGGCAGGGGTTGGCAATGAATCTTTTGCCTCCAGGGCCACATGCATGCTGGGTTGTAGTGCAATGGGTGTTCTGATGCTTTTCCAATATGGCCAGCATTGACTTTTTCAGTGTTTTGTGCTACAGTAAATTAGCTTTTCTGTTGGTTCGGACTGGAGGGGTTGGCCTTTGGTCCTCACGGGCATGGGTTAGACTTGTCACCAGTTTACTGGAATATCAATGTCATTCACTTTACCTGGAGGTGGTGTTAATGTTATGCCTGATCGGTGTACATATAGGCATGTTAGCTAGCTAGTAAGCTAAGCCTGTTAAGCCAGTTAGCTTGGTTGCTTCATTAATATGATAGCTAGCTACTTTACTTGAGGTAAAACGGGTGCTTCAAAGACAGAACTGTCTGATTTTAGAGTGTACAGTAAAAACTAATATGTTTATACTTGAAATTTATATGTTTAACACTTTAATGGTTTTGGAAAATAATTACTGACTCCCTGTAGACAATTTCAGAATAAGTGGAACGAATAATTAACAGGACAGACTGTTTGTACTCCTCCACTCAGCTAACAAATGCCTTAAATACTGTAGAGATTAAACCTGTTTTTGGTGCCGGCAACATTAAAAAAAAAAAAAAAAAAAAACATTCACAGCTAAATAAACACCATGACATTCCATGGTTTAACAAAGGTTTTATACTCGTAACCCTCACAAACACCAATTTGTAATGAACCAAAATGCTGCATCTTTCCTACTTAAAAAGAACAGTGAAGTGTTCATGCTGTTCATTCATGCTTCAGTTAAAACAGATCACAACTGCTGGGTTTGCTTGAAAGCACATTTCTCATAAACCGCTGGTGGAAAATAAATGTGCTTGTTCAAATAAGTACTATTACTGTAAAAAAAAAAAAGGGCTATTGTCAAAAAAGCATTGAGGAGGAGCTATTTGGAAGAAAAGAGAAGAATAAATGTAAGAAGTGAATAAATTTACAATTTGAGCTTTTTGAGCAAAAAGCCAAACACAGGGGAGAAATAGCAAGAACAGCTAGGGTAATCAAAATGACTGGACTAAAAACAGGCAGTAAATGCTAAGAGTGATGTGGGATGAGAGAGAAAGAAAAAGAGAGAGAGAGAGAGAGAGAGAGAGAGCGATGATTAAGATTATTGTTTTCTCAGTAAACCCCTTAACTCTCAGGAGTTGTCCTTAATCATGTGTTACCTGCAATCAGCAATCTAGAGTGTGTGTGTGTGTGTGTATGCACACGCACATTGTACATGCACTGACTGAGAATGTGTGTGTGATTTCACCAGGGATACACTCCATTGAGTGGTTGATGATCAAAACCAATTATGTCCCATCATTAAGTGTAATGAAAGGAGAAACAGCTAGTAGGAAAGTGTGATAAAAGTGAAAGAGGATTATCCAGCATTCGCTTAAAACACATTAGCGTGTCTCAGAAGCGCTGGATAACATTTTATGATTTCTTCATAAACAACCGCTCAATCTGTTTTACCACAATGGAAAATTTGTGTGTATTTTATTTTTCTTTCTTTTAACTCAGGATATTACTTAATTCTTAGCATAGTCATCTTGGCCCAGAAGTGTGGGCGTGTTGTGTGCTCAGCTGCCATGTTTGACCGAGGTCAGAGTTCAGCATTACCGCCTGTGATCCGGGAAAGTGTACAGTAAGTGTACATGTATGAATCTCTTCTGAAAAGTCCCTGCGTTGTCGGAATGTGTTTTTGTTCTCGCCTTGTCGATGAGAATGTGAGTAATGAATGTGCTCACAACATGATCTTCAGCCTTATCAGACAAACTGTTTATCCTCATCCAACACAGGACACTCTGTTCCTAAATGAGCACTCTGTATGTGCATGGTGTATGTGAGTGTGTGTGTGTGTGTGTGTTAGAGTAAAACATTGTGTAACAGGGTGTAAGATGTATGTGCGTACCATAAACTGAAACCTCATAGACCAAACTAGTGACAAATGTTGTTGTTGTACTCCTCCTCTTCATTTTCCATCACTCTGTGTGTGTGTGTGTGTGTGTGTGTGTGTGTGTGTGTGTGTGTGTGTGTGTGTGCTTGTTTGCATGTTATGTTTTCTCTTGCCCTGCAGGGAGTGTGCTACAGGCTCATAACATTCCCAGCATTCTGGCTGAAGTATGCACTACCTCCTTTAGGGTCATCATCAGAACATTACGGTTAAACACATTATGAGAAGATAAGGATTTAAAACATAATGCTATTCTGACAGACGTTATGAACATCCTAGTGCTCATAATAATTATTTAAAAATAGAAATTACAGAATATTTGAAAATCCTCTTTTTATGCAAAGGAACGAGCAAAATGGTTTCTGAAAACAGACAGCTGTGTCTGAAACTCTGTCATACTGTCAGCCAAACATGGTATTGGTGCCAAAAAGTGTCTCACCTAAGTGAAAAAGTGAGTTTTCAGATAAGAATATCTCTCAGTTATCTCATACACATTTATATTTTTGTCAGATAAAAGAAACACATTTGCTAAATACAATATATTTATGTAGTGTCTGTAACTTTTTTTGAATTTAAAATTTTCAGTGATCTTAACTGTCATTCGGATGAAATTTGGCCAATTTGGATTTCACATGAAAAGACATAACCTGAAAAAGAACGTTATTCTAAAATGCAACATTGTTAAGATATTACAACATGAATTTTGCCATGGTTACGGACACTACAGATTTTTTTTTTTATTATTATTATTATTTTAAGTCCTTAATTTTGAATGGAATGCTTTAAGTTAAGCAACATTTTAGTATTGATACTCATAAAGAAATATGAATAATTAGCATTTTGGGGCACATATTGAGGAGAAATGTAACATTTTTAAGGAAGTAAGATTGGTCACTTCCATGTTGCATAAACTTCAGAAGTAGCTTTGTTGGCACACACATTTTCTGCATTATAGTATTAAAAAAAAAAAAAAAAACTTGGCACCAGTACTGTGGGCTTTTATAAGTGTGACATGCAGTTTAACCTGTGTGCTTGTCTCCAGTTACCCCCATGTCTCTAATCCCAAAGTTGAACATTAGTCCCTTCCCCCTGCTTCCCCTTCTTTTTCCACAGATTACACCAGCACTGCCACAAAGTCCCAGAGTCAATCTGTTCCTCATTTGCCTAAAAAGGGACAGCACCCACCTACTGTCGGGTTTTGGCCTTTGTGCTTGTGCAAATTACCAGGTCGCGGTTCTTCCTGCGTTATTGATGCATGCCTTTCCAGACCCTGTGCTCACACAATAGTCACAAAATGCTGCAGAATTCACATATGCACACACACGCACACACACACACACACACACACGCACACACACACATACACACACATTCCCTCCCCCCAGCCTTGAGTTAGTTAACTCAGCATTCTCAGCTACCAGTCAGTTCCCTGTCCTTTTAAAAAAGAAAATTGTTGTCCACTTATACAACACATTTGCTTGGCTCAGACAGTGTGGAATTACCAAGGACACATAATGACAGGGAGAAGTGTATAAGAAAGGGACAGTGAAAGAGACACAAATAGAAAGAGAAGAGGATGAGGATAAATGCAGTACAAGAACAGCACAGCAATGTGACATTGACACATGAATAATGTAGAGGGCAAAACTCAACGAGTAAGTGAGCACTACAAGACGAAAAGCACAGATAACGAAACCATTGGTCTCTTTAGTGCATGGAGTTGTTTTGTATTTTATATTAAGTTTTATACGTGAAAGAGGAAAGAACGTAATGCAAATAGCAAAGCTATGAGAGTAGGTTAATCCCAGGGGTTCAGTACACAGTATATGATAATCAACTCTATGTCATGTATGGCAGGACATACAGTACAGTAGACCAATTTATAGATTCACAAGGTTTAGGTATTTCTTTAGTATATAATAAAGTTCAATTCACTGCCTGGCCAAAGAAAAAATAATAATATATTCAAAAAGTCACTGTTACAGAAACGTCAAATTGTTGGAATGGAGCAAGAAACGAAAACAACTGATGAGATTTTAAATTACTTGAATAGGGTTAGGAACTGTCCTATATAAAAATTTGGAAAGATAGTGCTAAACCATCAACTTAGCAGAAGAAATGTGGCTAGAAAAAAAAAATAAATACATGAATGCAGATCACTTAAACGCGTGATGAAGTAGCATAGCCAAACAAGTCAGTAGAAATCAGAGCATTTCAACCTGCACAATGAGACATGGATCGTGTGGCCATAAGAAACCTGCTTATTAGTGAGACTCATTAAAAAAAGCTTTTATTTTGCTAATGAGCATAAACATTGGACTTTGGAGCAATTGAAAGGAGTTATATGGTCTACTGAGCCCAAACTGACCCTATTCCAGAGCAATGGGTGCATCAGGGTAAGAAGAGATGCACACACAAGAGAAGCCCACTCTACAAGGCTCTGGAGGCAGTCTTATGATCTAGGGTTGTTCAAGTTGCTCAGGTCTAGTCTCAGCAAGGTTATGTAGCAAAAAATACCTAAATGGATTGAATGACCAGATTTTCACATCAATGTAGTTTTCCTTCTGATGGCACAGGCATAGTCCAAGACACAAATTGTGACAGAGTGGTTCTGGGAGTATGAGGAATCATTTTCACACATGAACTGGCCTCCATATTGTTCACCGTAATCAAAGCTAAAAACAGTCACCATTACAAAATTAATACCACCTGACTAATATTCTGTAGGTCACAGGTGCATAAGACAGAATATAATGAATGCTTAATAATGAATGCTTATTCACCAAGGCCATGATTTCAGCAAACCTTTACCTGGACATGTTGAGCTTTACATTGCACCTGAATTAAAAGAATTTGGGCTATGAGCAGTTTCCAACAAGATGGTGGCTTAGTTCTTTGGAGCATTTTAGACTTAACCTGTAGCCCTGTACCTTTTCACTCACTCACTCATACACCAATTCAGTGAATATACCGCTTTATCTATATACAGGGTTCAGGGGCCTGGACCCTATTCCAGGAGACATGGGACACGAAGCAGGGTACAACCTGGACAGGGTGCCAATCTATCGGAGGGCACACACACAAACACACACTCACACACTCAATCACACACTACAGGCAATTTGGGAACGGCAATTGGCCTAATCTGCATGTCTTTGGACTGTGGGAGGAAACCGGACTACCCGGAGGAAACCCAACAAGCACAGAGAACCGAAGTGGGAATCGAATCAGCACCCTGAAGGTGCAAGGCCACAGTGCTAACCACTATGCCACCCCAAATGAATAAGGTTGTGTGCAACAATTTCCTAGGGGCACCTCTATAAAATTGAAGGCATTTGATGACATCCATTATAAATGATTATTGGACCAGCTGGTTAAACATGATTCCAAAAAAAGCATAGAGAAGTAGTTTTAAAGATTTAAACACATAAATCTGTTTGCACAAAGTCAGTAAAAAGAAACAAATTCGCCATTTCTTCACTTGAAATAGTTTTTTAAAATGACTTCTGAATAAAAAACAAGCAACTCACAGGCACAATTGTGAGTAAAAATCGAGGGGGAAAAAATGATGAAAAACAGCAGCGAGAATTGCTTCAGACTTTGAAAAGAATTACCAGACAGCAAAGCACAAAGTGTTCAAAACAAGATGAAATGTACAGAGAGAAAGAGTAATGTGGTGGAATCCTGTCACATGTTTCAGATAAAGGTGGGTGTAAGTGCAGATCTTTATTAAGTAAAGTACAAACAGAAAGTCAAATACATGAGAACAAGAATCTTAAACATGTACTTTAGACAAAAGGCAAAAAATACTGTACAACACATGACAAATGATTACAAGTACAACAAAAGCTTGACAATGAAACATTGAAAAACTAGTAATGCTGCTAACTAAGGTGAATAGCTACACAGGCCATAAGAGCAATATTCTCTGCAAAGCAAGAAGGGTAGCAATGTTCTTCATGTAGAGTGGATGGATCGACATACAGTACACCATAGAGTGAGGAGGTGGACCGGTGTCCTTAGAGAAGAAGGAAAGCAGACTGACATCCTCAGCAGAGCGAGGAAGCAGAGCCATATCCTTAATGGAGCAAGGAAGGCAGAGCAATATCCAATGTGAAGCCAAGTGATGTGGTGACGGAGGAGGTGGAGGATGGAGACAGTGTGCACCCATGGCAAGGTTGTGATCCAAGTGGTGACCTCATTGAGGTGTAAGGGAACATCCTCAGCTGAGCAAGGAGGTGGAATTGAATCTTTAGCATAGCAAGGAGGCGGAGTGATATCCTCACTGGGGCAGGGAGGGTTGAAGATGGTTCACGCTCATTTGGGAGACCCCTTCTCCAAAAACAATCCTCTTTTCGCCTGTTGCTCCCACATCGAGTGATTCTTCTCCAAGGGGGCTGAAAAGTCCATGTTATAGTCAAGCTTTCTGTCATATATTGAAGTCAAGGCAGATGCAAGTGCAGATATATATTACAAACAAAGCAAGAAAATACATGAAAACAAGAATCATAAGCATGAGGAAAAAACCTGAAGACTATGAACGATACTGTGAATGACATACACAACAAACGCTTGACGACGACACATTGCTGCTGCTAATCATCAGTCTCTAGAATAGAAACAAAGGATGAAAATAGTACAAGACCATGCCACAAAAGACAGCAGATTCTATTTTCAGAGGAAGACAGAATTCAAAGTATACTAAGAGGACCATAAAGCACAACTATGTCTGGGGCTGTTTTCTCAACAGTGGTGTTGGTGAGTTTGTGCTTATTGGTGGCCTCATAACAAGTCAAAAGTGTATCAGGGAAGAAATTATTCAAGTGAGAGAAGTGGATTTTACAGCAGTATAGTGATACCAGTGTAAAAAATTAGTCTGCTTAAGGGAAATATACAAGGGGCAGTCAAGTCATAGAGGGACTTTTGATTATGCAGAATAACAAAACAAAATGATGGGAATAAAAACTACCTTTATTTTTCTATATAATCTCATGCTACTCTAATGCACTTATCCCAGCCTTTCATTGCTGCTTGAATATCATCAGAGTAGAAAGTGTTCTCAGTTCTAATTGGACTGCCTGCTTTACATCTGAAATCCTTGCCTCCCAGGAACTCCTTTAATGGCCCAAACATGTAAAAATGGCTTGGATTGAGGTCAGGACTATACAGAGGATGTAGCAATAACTTCATGCCGAGTTCATATAATGTGCAAATGTTCATAAATGTTGTCAGACAGACAGATGCGTCTCTTCAGCAAGTTGGCGACAAGTTATATCCATGATTTTCAAAGATTAGGATCAGGCCTTCAAAAATACTGTAGGCTCCAAGCCACCTCGGCCGGAAGTGTCATTCATGGATCCACGCCGCCTTTAAAAAATGTGCACCATTAAAATGGTGGCTAAGAGTTTCTTTACAGTAATGTGTTTGAAGTTTTTGCAAATATGAGTGGGTTGTATGCCTTCTTTCATGTGAAATTTCATCACAAGTCCTGGCTTGACTTGAACATCCTTTGTATTTTTTTTTTTAGTCTCTCAGTCATGCCCGACTCTTTGTTACCTCATGAACCATAGCATGCTAGTCCTTCCGAGATTCTGTCCATAAGATTTTCTTAGCAAGGATACTGGAATGGGTTGCCATTTCCTTCTACAGAAGACCATCTACAGGAAATTTATAAACGTCCATTAGCCTAATCTGCATGTCTTTGGACTGTGGGAGTTTGCAAAACATGCAAACTCCATGCCCGCAGACCCATGAATCGAACCCGGATCCTGGAGGTGCAAGGCGACAGTGCTAACCACTAAACCTATGCGGTTTGACTCACGTTGAGATGCGGTGTCGGGCACCGTGAGCTGCCGCGATTGCCCGCCGACGCTCCGCTGACGTTCCGCGAAGATCTGCAAGGTTCACAAACTTCCGCGAGGACCGGCAAAAAAATTAAACATGTTGAATTTTTCGCGCGGAAAGATGGGAACGTACTCACAGCGCCAGAAAACTCGCGGTGAATCATGATAATCCGTACTTATGGCCACCGCGCGAAACCGCATAGGTGAGATAGGGGTATAAACCACCGTCCCTTGTATGTTAGTCCATTTTAAAATACATTATTCTTGCATGCAATTCATATAACATCACATCATAACTTACATGCATTTATTTGACAATTGCTTTAAGCTAAACTTTAAGTACAACTGAGAATATACATCTTATAAATAAATTTTGCATTACATTACACTACAAGTCTATGTGTAGACACAGTGAGGGTTCTGTCCACATTCTTGGCATTAAGACAAAACTGTTTAGAATGGGTGTCAGACTCTGTCAAGGGTGTGTCTTATCTCCACTCCTTTTTGTGGTTTTCATGGACGTTTCTAGGCACAGCCAAGGTTAGTGTGGTGTCCAGTGTGGAGGAGCTAGAAGTAACATCCCTGTTATTTGCAGATGATTTTGTTCTCTTGACACAACCTGAAAAATGCCCAACACACACTCACTGAAATGTGTAAAGTCACTGGGATAAAAATAACCCACTTCGAGGCCATAGTTCTCTTCCAGAAAAGAACGGCATGCTCCCTGTAGGTGAGGAACGATACATTGCTCCTAGTGGAGTACTTTTCTTGGGATCTTATTCATGAGTGGTGAAAAATGAGAGCATGAGATTGACAGAAGGATTGTATCAGCAGCAGTACTGTCTGTACCAATTAGTGGAACCAAAATGTGGTGGTGAAGGAGGAGCTCAGTACTCAACTGAATCTCTTCTGATACCATGTATTTATCTTTACCTACTGTATGATCATTAGCTATAGGTAATCCCCAAAAGAATAAGATCCTGCAAGGACATATGATGTAAATGAAGTTGCCCTGCAGGGTAGCTGAGCTTACTTTCTATGATATGATGAGGAAATTAAGTCGAGACATCTGGGAGAGTTTTGGAGCCAGGTTTTCAACAATTCAAGCAAAAATAGTTTAAGTGGTTTGGGTATCTTATATAATGACCCCCCCCCCCCCCCCCTGTTACTGTAATGCCTGAGTGGACTGAGTCCATGGGTCAGCCCCAGGACTTATTAGAAAGAACGCTATCTTTAACAGTTTAATTCAGAGGATGAGGATTAACCTGCCAGATTTGTATTGTTCAGTATTTTCTGTGAATATTTTAATAATAGCAGTGAAAGTATATAGGACGTCAAATGAGTATGATTATGATTAAGTGTCGAATGAAAGTCTGGACCAGAGACTTTAACAAGTTGACATCATTCTTTAACAAGTTAACAATGAAAAACCCCATTGATAATATTTTTTTATACCTCAAGCTCCCTTTTTTTGAATGCACAGTTCCGGTGTTTATGTAAATGAGCTACACGCCCCTCCTGAGAACTCCAGAGCTGAGAAACAAGCCAGGGAAGGCTAATGAGGTCACAATCAGAGGTGGGCAAAGTACACAAATCCTGTATTTAAGTAAATATGGAGATTCCCTAGGATAAATATTACTCAAGTAAAAGTAGAAGTTCTCCATTTACGTGTTCACTTGAGGAAAAGTAAAAAGGTAGTCACTTTCGAATTTACCTAATATGTAAAGTACAGGGCTTACATTAGCTCACAGTAGGGTTTTTTACAGTAAACCCCTTGACGTCTCCCCTAACCATTTGTGGATGTGCTGTTTTCGTCAGTGTCTGCAACAACCTCAGTGTCTCATTTCAAAATAAATTTTTGCCATGCAGAAATGTAGTTAAGTAGGAGTACAGATATTTCTTGGAGCATGTCATGGAGTAAAAGTAAAATGTATCCTCTAATAAATCTACTCAAGTAAAGTACAGATACGTGAAGTGCAGTAATGAAGTAAATATATTCAGTTACCTTCCACCACTAGTCACAATAGGGAGAAAAATGTAATTGGTGTGTTTAAGCCCTGGTCAATACAAAAATAGAAAAAGAGCAAAAAGCGTTTTTTATCATACACGCACAAAGTGAATTTTGCATAAAACATCCAACTTAAATTTGATCGTTCTTTATTTGATCGTACATCATCACTACCAGCATTTCTTTCAGGTGCTTGGCTCGACACACTACTTATTGGAAATATAAATATTTTAAATATTCAGTATAATATTTAATACTCAATATATTGCACTTTGTTTAGAAAAACCAGATTAAAAACATCTTGTAGTGATGAGACATTATCAAGAATTTCTGTTTAAGTCTTAGCTCTATGCCAGTTAACCTAGATTTACCTAATACTTAAGAAAACCAAGATGTTCATTGTGCGGTTGGTATATGGTGAGGTTTCGCTTATGTGCATTTTATGACTCACTCTGCTTCTGCATGGTGACTGTTCCTCTTATTTAATTATGCAGAACATCTGACATTTGAGCCAGCACTCTGCACAGTGAGCTATCTCACTGTCATCTGGACACGCTGGTGAGCCTCTGGCCGCCCCTCCCTGGATCCTTCACCATTCTCTGCCATGAAATAATCACATTTGTGCTCGCTCTCTTTCTCAATCACTGCCTATTTGATGAACGGCAATGGGAAAGCAGGTGGTCGTTCTCTCAGTCTTCAATTCCTAGGAAATAGACCTAGGTCTGCGTTGAGCCATGGATCTGTGAAAACACAAGGATCTTTTATAGGGACAGAGTCTGATTCAACTAAATGGCAGAAAATGCTGATATAGCTGATATATCTTTTTTGGAATTTTAAAGTCATCTTATGAATGCGTACAAAGTGAGTCATCAAGGCTGCTCGGCACCTCCAGGAACACATTTATTCATTTATCACTTTATCCCTTTATGCAATTTAGAGCTATCATCGACTGCTTTGTCTTAAATTAAATATTAAATGAAAAGCGCCTAAAGACACTTTTTTATGAATTAAACCAATGCAGCTAAATTCAGCACTTTGGCTCTTACTGTGTACAATACATAATGGTGGAAGAAGAGAAAAGGAGAGTGGTATAGTGGTAAAAAATCTCATTCTAGGCATTTTAAAAAATTGCAAATAAGTCAGTTGGATAGTAAATAGACATAAAGTTTCCAAATGTTATGATGAAGTAAAGATGTATAAAGATGTGGTTGTAGAAGCCAGTGTAGGGCCAGGGTAGCTCAAGTAGGTTGTATACTAGTAGTGTTATACTACTGGGCTGTGAGATCTATTCCCAGGCCCGCACTTAAACGAAAGAATCAAGCACGGGTCAACTGTGCTGCTATACCAATGTGGTCTCAAACATACCTTCTAGTAACGAAAGATATTTATATATTGTCAGATGCACTTATCTGGTATGACTTACATACAACTAAGCAGTTGAGAGTTAAGGGCCTTGTTCAACCTTCCAAGCAGTAATTCCTCTATATACATTCTACTGTATATTGCATATCTCTAATGGTCTTTTATAACCTTAGTGGTTCAATGTGTGCTTAGTAGCAATGAGCTTCCTCTTCAGTCGCAACCATGGACTGGTTTCATTACTTCTGCAAAGCATTTAAAGCTTACCAATTCAACACAATATGCAAGAACAAATACCTTATCTCCAACTATTCTGCACTTTCTACTTTTCCAAGGATAAAAAGACAAGCAATTCAGAGCCCAGTGATTTCAGGAACATCAGGCAGCTCTTCCTATTTGCATAGTTAACATTATAATAAAATATGTACAGGGTATTTGAATGGTGTTTGTTAAACAGGAGTTACATCGCTAATGATAATGAAATATCATTTAAAATCAACGGTTAAAATAAATAAAAATTCATCTTGCGAATAATAATTGCCACCGTCAATGGATTGTTTATAGATGCTAATGGATTTGACTTTGGATGGTAAAGGTTTTAAAATCCAGAAACAGAAATGAAATGTCTGATTATGTAATGCTTCTGAGAATCCAGGGTAGTTCTTATAAAAGTTTGCCAGCTCAAAATATGCAATAATCATCAGTGAAATCAAGTTGATAGATGATCATATAAAAAATGAGTGCAAAAAAAAATTAAAAGTGTGGCTGATTTAATTTTCTATTTGATGTAGTAATGTTTGGACAATTTCGCAGCTGCATGACTCCATCCATTAACTTCATGCCTACCCAGAGGAAAAGAAAATTAGAAAAGCTCTCAAAAATGTATCATTTATGTCTTTTAGACAACCATGAGCTCTATGTGAAACCAAATTGAGATTATTGCATGTTGCTCCTGTCACTCAGAATTTACCAAAAATTTCTAAATTAGCCTCCTTTCCAGTTTCAAAAGAGATGTCTTCAAGCTCTAACATAATTTTCAACTTTTGCACCTCTTTTTAATCTCCAGCAGAGAAATCAGAGATCTCTCTATATGAACTCAATTTACTCTCATCCCATCCTCATTTCTGCATCTTATGCTGAGTTCATGCAGCACAGTGGTGTAATGATTAGCATTGTGGCCTCACACTTTAGGGACCAAGAGTTTGATTCCCGCCTTAGGTCTGTGCTTGCATGTTCTCCGTGTGCTTGGTGGGTTTATTCCGGGTACTCCGTGGTTTCCTCCCACAGTTCAAAGTCATGCAGATTATGTTAACTAGCATTCCCAAATTGGTCCTGTGATAGATTGGCACCCTGTCCAGAGTATAAACCACCTCGGTATAGAAGATGAAGATGATGGAGATGATGCTGAGCTCAGAAAGAAGAAATAAAGACTGTTCACTGAATTTTCATTGAGACTTAATTGCCATTTCTCAGTGATATCTGACTTTATTATCATCAGCACATAAATAAATTTGATCCATTTTGTATTGTATTTGTAGGCCAAAGTAACAGATTGAAAATGATTGCTTATAGGCTGTATTATATTCTTGCTGATATTACTCACTCACTCGCTCAATCACTTACTCATCGGTACACTATACCGATTTATTCTGTATACAGGGTCGCGGGGAGCCTGGAGCCCACTCAAGGGGAGTTAGGGCACAAGGCGGGGTACATCCAGGACGGAATGCCAATCCATCGCAGGGCACACACACACATTCACACGCTTATTCACCCACCACTGGGCAATTTGGGAACTCCAGTTAGCCTAATCTGAGTTATAGAAGAACAAGTTTTGAGCAGTAAAATTTTCCAAGCACAGGAGAACATGCAAACTCAATGTACATAGACCAGAGGAGGGAATCAAACCCGGACCCTGAAGGTGCAACCGAGCCACCGCGGCTCCTTGTTGATATTACCCAAATGATGTTTTCTGTGAATAACTTTAAGTATTCTACTAGACATTTGTTAAAATCTAAAGTGATTTACTGGTTACTGTAGTAAATTAAAAAATAAAGTTATTATTTCAAAATAAAACCATTTCACATATATAAATAATTAGCTAGCTGTCATTTCAAAATAATTTTCCGTATGAAAAATGTCTTACCATTGATCATCTTAACCCTTAACACAACACAGGTCAATTAATGAAAAGCAGATCTTTTCATTTTTCAATTGGCAATTCAATTAAGACCTTGGCCAGTTGTATAAGGCAAACACAGTTCAGTACTTCAAATAAATGAATGAGTCAGTTAAGGTGTTGGATTGCTGAACAGAATGTCAGGTTTAAGTCTTAGCACTGCCAAGCTGAGCCCTTGAGATCTCAGCTGCGCAAATACAACTGGATGTCGAGCTCACAACCCAACCCTGTACGAAACTGCAACTAGAACAGTGGAAATTTTTCCAGTGATTGAACTATTCAGTGCCTGCTGGCCATGTGGACAGACCCTTACCTACATATACAGTATATATAGACTATCCTTAATGGACTTAGGGCACAAGGCAGGGTACAGGATGCCAATCCATGGTATGGCACACACATACACAATAAGCGCTGATGTGTAGGAGAAACACATCAGAGACATATCAGAAAAATAAAAATCTATATTTGGGCTGAAACAAGAACTTTGCCTGAGTTATAGAAGAACAAGTTTTGAGGAAATGTTCCTCTAGGTATTGCCTAACAGTTTTCCAGTGTGTGGAATTTTTTGAAAAATAGTTGTTTCAACTGCTGCTTCTGTTTCCTTCCTCCATTTTCATACACATTCGGTATTTATAATATGTAATCAGGACCTTTTTAGTACTTTGCTGAAAGATCTATGTGATTTAATACTGCTTGTTCACACAGCACTGGCAACCTTGGCCATGCGGTCAAATAAACACATATTCAGATTCAGACTTAAATAAATGCCTGGAGAAATATAATAAGTGCGCATGGTTCTGGAAAGGTGTACTGCATAATATAAATTAAGTAACTAACTTCCTACAAAGCTTTTGGTGTCTGTAGAAATACTGGGAAAGGTCAAAATTACCTCGATTTTAGATCAAGCTCGATTTACATGACTTTAAAGGAGATTTAATTATTGTAATATGGATGACAGGAGCTTCAGTCACTGTTAAACTGGTTTCAAAATGGAACAGTATATTGACATTTAGATCTTTGGTAAAGACATCAGGAAATAAACTGAAATTGGGGGAAAATGCACATTCAGTGACAGTAATGTTTGTGCATTAGTCAGTATGGAAAGAAAAACAGAAGAGCAGCTGTTCCACGGACAACTGAAAATGTCAACACGGGACTCGGCCAGGATTTCGGCATGAATGTTGCATCAACAACTATATAGACATGGATATTATAGTAGAGATATAATATGCATTACAATGCTCTTATTATCAATATGAAAATATACAGTATTGTGCAAAAGTCCTGAGCCATGCAGCATTTCATCATATTAAATTCAATTATGTATTTTTTTTTTGTAAAATTTATGTAAAATTGGTTGTTTATGTAACAATCGTAGCAGCAACCTCATTTCCCCTCTCGTCTGTTCCAACCACTCAACATCACCAGTATGGTAATTACTAACCTGATCATTTGTCGTCATCTGCACCTGTTTTCTCACTGGTTCATAGTACTGTATTTTTTTTCTGCTTGAATGATTCATAGGTCACTGTGTGGCTTAACCAACAAAAAACATTCCTCTGAAACAGGAACCGGACTAAAAATGAGAGACGAAATGAGAGCAGATTGCAGTGATATGTGTTTGTTTGATATCGTGGTCAAGGTTTCCAGAATCTGTATGCTGCTCTCATTTTGTTCTGCTCTCAGGAAGCCTGGAGAACTATTTATCAAGACTACATTAAAAATACAAGACAGTCTGACTCTTTGGAAGCAAAATATAAAGAAATAAGCACTGCCTCAAGACTTTTGCACAGTACTGTCTGTCAGTGCAAATACCACAGATACTCGTGTACAGGGATGTGGTCACAGTCATCCTTCACTACGATATTGAGTAGGTGGCCGCATGTACTGTATGGTAGACGCCAAGTGAATGGTGCATTTCTGAAAGTTTGACACCTACGTTATGAATGTCTTTGTTGATGTAGGAGGCATTTTACTGACATGGATTGTCCTCTTATAGGGACGTGTCAAGTGAGCGAAATGGAAATTATTTGTTTTTGAGAAAAGCTCCTAACTGACTCGTGTCCAAATTTAACACTCATGTGGTATCTTATTCGAAAACAGGACCCCTCACTTGTACACTGGGCCAGCTTTGTTCTCTGAATGAAACATTTCTCATCCATGTTGCCAGGGCTGACTGAAATAGAGCTGATTTGATGAGTACATCACCAGTTTGAAACACATATACGCAGTTCGGGAGCAATTTGTATTCAAAAGAATACAAATTAAGACAGCAGTCCTATTCTTTGGCTATTTTTGCTTGCTTCTTTAGCAAGGTTTGCAAAATCCACACTGATCACAAAACTACTGCCAAAGCATTACTCGTATGCTTGTTGTCGAGTGCCCTGTGTACTCGTGCGTCTGTGTGTTATGAGGAACAAGCCAGGGCTGATTGATTAGAGCGGTGCATTTTTTAATTAGAGGAAATGACAGAATGGCTGCTGGTAGTGATCCTGCTGGTGGGATGATGTGCATGTGGTGGGCTTTCGCTACTGGGCCAGTTTAATTAAATCAGACTCATGGTCCGAGATGAATTAAAACTGTCTCATTACATCTCCGAGCGGCTGATAATGCGCGTGCTGGGAAGTCTGTATCTGCAGTTTACACGCAGCAGTAATCGTGGACAATTAAGTAGTCATATCATTGTCTTTCTTTCCAACAGTTCGCCGAACTTCCCTTAAGTAGTTGCCAGTTTGAATCCCAATCCCTCCCAGTGCAATGCCAATAACCATTGCATTAACTTCTTCCAGTGAGGAACATGCATATTGATACACAGCGATGTGGCCATCAGCACAGCTTCAAATCACTGACTCTACAGGGGCATGGTGTAAGATTTAATCACATGCGTATTAGTGCACAGACGAAGTACAAAGGACACTGTGTCCTCTGGGTTTGCAGGAAGAATTGGTGCTAAGATGAGATACGGTGAACGTCCAACTGATCGAAATAAGGACACGACCCCTATGTGTTCGCTACAGAATATGTCTTGCAAGGATACAAGTATTTTAGATGAGCGTGTCTCTGTGTCCGAGTGTCCTCACTAGGATAGGAATATCTGACAGATTTGTCCCAAAATAGTTAGAATAATTTTTTTTGTGTGTGTGTTAGATTTGGGTGTAGGCATATCATAAATTCTTATCAGTTAATTATGTCAACAGAAGATCCTCACAACGATAGTAAGACAAATGTCCTATTATGAAAATTGTGTGTGTGTGTATATATCCATGTGCTACACCGCCTCTCTGGAAACAAGGTTGGTCCAGTGGAAATAACACAGCTCTCCCACATCTCGTCAACGGCCTGAGGCAATTGCTTTTCTTTTTTTTTTTCTGGGTGAGATCTGAAAATGCTCCCTCCTCCACGCTGCTCTGCTAAACACATGCTGCCACTCCATAGTGACTCATGTGGTTAATAATTTATTTTCCTCAATGCTGAATCACCTGTTATGATTCGAGTCCACATTGCTATACCAGGACCTTTTGAACAGTTAGTTAGTGATCCTCAGTTGCTTCA
Organism: Clarias laeviceps; assembly: GCA_030014305.1. Lineage (NCBI taxonomy): Eukaryota > Metazoa > Chordata > Actinopteri > Siluriformes > Clariidae > Clarias > Clarias laeviceps. The sequence goes on from JAQMYJ010000021.1 coordinate 11,200,640, forward strand.
TTTCATGCCATTGACTTAATAAGTAAAGCTTGAGAACCATTTAAAATCCAATAGATTTTATTACAAATTGTAAAACAGACCCATTATGAAGTGGTAGTAGTGAACCATGCCGTTTAGATTTGGGCCTTCAGTAAGCTCCAAAACTGGGAGTAAAAATCATGCAAGACAAAGAGCCTCTATTGTTATAACCACTATTGTTCTTTGACTATAGTGTATCTGGATGTTATTAAAGGTTTTGCAACATATGTAGGCATTGAAATGCATATTATTAACAAGCAAGCATTGTATTCACAGACGCAGCTCTGCTGCAGCTTCCCGGAACAATGCTCTGCCCTCTTTATTTCTTCATGTGAGGAGGAAGAATAACTTTATAGCCTGGCTGATTTTCATGAAGAGCCATTCGTCAGCAAAGCATGTGTCATGCAAAAGAATTACAATTACAAAAGCAAATAAAATGGTCTGAGTTAGTATAGTAAAATTTAAGATGTGCTGATTAATTCACAACTCCTGCATTAAGTAACTGGCAAGAAATCATTTCATCATAAAAGCTGCCAGTGGCTTCTCAGCAGCACAGCATACTAATAAAAATAAGGAGGCAGCATAAGGACCTTTTACTTTCTTTTGGAACAGATTGTAATAGTAATAAAAAATGTGTAGGTGCTATTAGTCCTGATATACTGTAACCGTGCATGTGAACCCACATGCAGCCATTATACAGTAGGTACAGTCCTGATTACGGTCCAAAGAATATACAGACAAAAGAGGAAGAAATATCATGCATTCAGATGACACCCAAAAACATGACCTACTAAACCACCAAACATTTCCACAACACATCTCACATAACCCAAGGGAAAAACAGTTACATAATAGATTCTTCTAACAAACAACAATAAAAAATTTAAATGTAATTGGCTGTTTATTTGAAAACAAAATCCACCCTTCTTCTTTTCATTGACCTGATCATTCATGTGATCCTTGGCTTTAATAACTCAAACAGCATCTCCTTTCATTTTGGAAATTGTTAATCTTTGGAGAATCTCACCCACAACAGTCTCTCAAGTTTAATTAAATAAAAAATAAAGATCAACAGATTTCCCTCCTTTATGCGTTCAATATAAAAAACTCCCATACTGCAATTGTAACCTCGCCATAACTCCATGCTAAATATACCTTTTATATGCTAAATAAACTGGGTATTTTGATGATGTCGTAGTGACACGCCGATCTCATGCAATACACCAGTATTTGATTGGCTGTGTAGTTAATCGATCTTTAATTCTTTATCAGGCCACGTTTGAGGTGCATCAGATAAAGGCTCTGAGAAAGCCTCTAGTGTTCAGTAACCACATAGATACAGCAGAGAAAAAAAAAATGATTGTCTAATTTCAGCTCAAACTCCCCTGGGTCCTAAAGATCCTGAAAAAGGGTAAAAAAAAAAAATTATTAAAGTGACATGAAGCCCTTCAAGGCTAATAATAATTACTTTTTTACTGTACTTGGTACTGTATTTTTCACTTAGATGTGTCACAATATCTAAAATTTGTATTCAAAGTGACGCAAAGATTTATTTCATTCCAGCTTTCCTATTTTTCCTTTAAAGACAAAATACAAACTACAATTTTCATTGAAAAATTGCCACAAAGTTCACAACCACGTAGCTAGTCAGTGCGATAGGGGTAACGTCGCAACAGCATTTAAAATTATATCACTACAATTTTTCTCGCTTAAACGATTTACTCGGTCGCTAATTGTAATCGCTTGTGTTTACACTGTCCCAAAACAGTAGGGCAGTTTTGATTAAGCACAGATGGAAAGTCACGCCTCATGAACAGAACCTAAACTAAATCTGTTTATTACACAGAAACTGAATACGTAGCATGAAAATCACCAGACTGAAGGGACCATTTGGTTAAAAACAAACAAACACACACACATGCAGTTGTGGCAGTGTTTACATGTTGCGCTGCAGAGACGTTTGCGTGATATGGGTTTTGACAGGGGAAAAATTAGACAACATTTGGAAAGATTTGTCTCAACTTGCACTGTTTAAGAGTTTAGAAAATTCGGTTTGATATTCACGTTTTTATTAGCCGTTTGACAGAAGCCTCTGACACGTTAACTTTTATGGATGAATCTTCAGGTTACATTATGTTAGCTAGCTGACTAGTACTAATCGTAATGATTATGAACAAGAATATAAGCTAATGTAAAGAAACTTTATATAATTTTTTTTATTATTAATAATGGATACGCTAATACATCCTGCATAGATTATAGATTCTCCAAACTAATTATATTTATATAAAGCAAAAACAATATTTAGAGTTTATAATTAATGTTTTCATCTTTATACTATCAAAGCTGGAATAATTTTAGTCAGATTTAATATTGTCCTGATGTAACAGGCTATACAAAGCAAACATCTCTCCTAGGTCTAATCAACTTGTGGGAAAATAGTGACATTTGTATGCACAATTATAAGTTTATAATAGAAAGTGATTACTTTGATTATCAACATTATACATCATCCATGTTTTTTTTTTCTTGCCTCATTTTCTGAGGTAAATGCCAGTCACAACTTTTAATGAACAGTAATCTCTTGACTCACTCATTAATTCAGAGAGTTTTGCTGGCTAAATTTCCCTTTGTCTCTCTTTTGTGTTGATTATTATAAAATATATTTTTAATCATTACAAGTTTGTCCCCTCCCATCTAGATTGTTAGCTATACTGTTAACAAACTGAATCTTGTCCATTTTGCTCTGGCACATAACCAACAATTGGATCACAGCATGACGTTTATTCCCTGAAGAAAACACACTTAGCTAACAATTTAGCGATCTTTAAACTCTCCTAGTTTTGGTCGAGGTTTCACTATTGTTAGCTAATTGTCCAAATCTGTTTTGGAGTACAAAAGCTACCAAATTATATTTCACCTTTACCGCGAAGTTCAAATTAGTTAACGGGTCAATATGTTTCTTTGATTAAGCACGACATGTGGTATGTAGAACTAGGCATTGATTTGACTCTTTCAGGATCAATAATGTAGTGTAGTTAAATGTTTGGTGATTTTGCACTGGAATTACAAGGCTAATGTTGCTATCAATGAAAAGAAAACAAATATATATATATATATATATATATATATATATATACATATACATACAACTGTGCATGGAGTAACATAATAAGTCCTTACTTTAAGTAGAAAAAAAAAAAAAAACTGGAACCAAATCACACCTCAGTCAGATTTTTAGGCTGTATGCTACCAAACATGACCAGTACTAGTGTGTTGAGTTATCTGTTGTTTTTAGCTATGAATATGATTTTTATTTTCATAACATATCCTACATTGTCAGAAAACATACGAACAACTATAAAATCTGACATGATTTGACAAGAGTGGGTGCTCATTGATCCTGCAGTTTACACAGTGCTAATCTGTTTTTGTAGTTGTATGTACCTTTTCTTGTTTTAGCAAGACCAGCATATCAGCTACAGTGTCAAACTAAAGTGTTTAATTGTTGTTGTTTTTTTTTACCTTTTTTGTTGTCTGAGGAATTAGTTTGAAGCACAAGTAGAGCAATAGCGCCACCTCCTGGTCAATGCAATCAAAGTATCAACAACAACAGGTTTAACAGAGAAATGGAAATATCCTATGACATCTATGTTTTGGGGTAAGTATACTTAAATTTGGACTTACATACATATGATCTATAAACATAACGGAATAAAAAGACAAAATAAATGAAAAGAAAAAAAATCTAGACAAAAAAGTATTTATATGAAGTCAATGTTTCAGTCTTCTCATCTCATCTTAACTGTGGACAATGACCACTGTTAAAAGCAACATACAAATAAAATTGAGTTGAATTGAATTAATCTTCACAAATTCAGCTTTCCTCTCACTTTTATCACGTTCACATTTAAGTGTGTGCAAGCTGCTGAGAAAAAAAACTAAAGACCAAAAAGAAAGACAGAGAAATTTGAAAATAAAATTAGTGCAATATAACGTTCTATACCAATCTGTACTCACATCACAGATCTGACTACATACTGTACGTTGAGATGTAGGAAATATCGATTGAGTTATTCATTCATTCATTCACTCATGCATCTTCTATACCGCATATTCTGAACAGGGGCGTGGGGGGCCTGGAGCCTCTGCTAGGAAATTTTGGGCATGAGGCCTTGTACGCCAATTAACCTAATCTGCAAGTCTCTGGCATGGGGGAGGAACCCAGAGCACCAGAGGAAAACCACCAAACACAGTGTGAACATGCAAATTTCATGAACACCCCCGAGGCAGGATTTCCACCCTCGGAGTTGCACGGCCACGGTGCTAGTTCCAGTTATGTATCCTGATTCTGTTTGTATTCCATACACCGGTCCCCGCTACACCAGACACCCAAACACCGGCCTGGATTAGTTACTCATGGCCCTGCCCGCATACAGCTCCTGATTGTAATGATGCTGCCTAATGTTAAAGTCGGTGAGGAACACCTGTGACATGCTCAAAGTATGACAAAGTTTGCTGATGATTGCTGAAAAGTATTTTAGAAAATAAAGAAAGAGAACAAGGAGGACAGTAGTTGATGGTTTTCTTAAGGCAGGACTACAGAAGAGGATTTAAACTGAAAGGAAGGTAGGGGAGATCAAGACCAGAACTTGGCAGTGGTAATGCACCACTAATAAACACAAGGCTACCACAAGGCTAGCAAACATTACCCGCCGTACATACAAACAAACACACACATATTTTGTGTA
>JAQMYJ010000021.1:11230990-11245701 GCA_030014305.1 Clarias laeviceps
CTCAAGAAACCTGTAAAGAACATCTACATGTGACTTATCAACAACATGCTTTATGTTTGCACGATGGTCTACAAAGTTCTGTTATTTTATTATTATTTACTGGTGTAAATTTGCTTAACTTTTTGAGTTCACTGATGTAATGTTTACTGTATATTCAGAAGAATTTGATTTTTTATTCAAATTGCACAATATTTACTTTCATATTTCATTTAAATCTACTGCAAAGATATTTAACTCGAGAATTTGTTTTACATTTATTTACACCTTGTTGACCAATTTATGTATGGCATGGCCATTAAAAATACAATGTTCCTTAACCAGATGGTTTTTCAAGTTACTTATAAAGAGAATGTTACTTCAGTCATGTTGTTGTAATGTTTTAAGTTGACTAGTTACACATAAAAAAAATCGAAATCGTGAATCGGCCAAACTTTATGAAAAAACCTAGATTTCTTTTTTTTGCCATATCGCCCAGCCCTAATCTCCTGGGATTTTCCCTGGCATAAAGCGTCTAGTGAACATTCCTTCCTCAGTAGGGAACAACTTGTTGATGAGACAAGGTGAAGGAAAATGATAAGAATAAGAAGGTTATGGTAACTTGAAATGCTCTTTTATAGCCACATTGAGCATAAACGCACAATAACAAGGAGTAGTTCTGTTATTTCAGTTACTGTAGCCTTCCTGTCAGCTGGCTCATAACGAAGATGTTTTGAGCTCACAGCGCCGCCACTAAGTGGCCGTTTTTCTGTTTTTGTTTTTTTTGTTTGTTTGTTTTTGTTTTTTTTTGCACTATTCTGTTTTCATACTTGGGACTGTTTTTGCACAGATCCTCAAACTACTAGCTATCTGGCATCTAAAAAACATACAACAGTCAAAATCAAAGAGATGATTTGAACGCTTGTTGTGATGGTTTACTGAAGGTCTTGACATGTACAGTATGTGCATGACTCCGTCCACTATGTCTTTGCCGCATGATTATATTGATGTGTATAGTTATATCTTTTCCAATATGTGACCAGTGGCGGACGGTCAATAAGGGGTACTGGGACGCCGCCCCTTCAAAGTTAGGCAGAGAAGAATGCTACTTTAACATGTAATTATTTATTTTAATAATGAAATTCAGTCATTTAGTCACAATATTTCTTAATATAATTTATTTACAATTTAAAAAATGATCTAAACTGTATTACGTTCATTTGTGTTCGTGTTCGAGTGTCTATGTAGGCGTGTAAATTTTTGAAAAGCATGTGATTTGAGTCTGAGCTCTAATTGGATTTTTTCAAATCGTCCTTGCGGTGCAGCACTGTGCGCCCCGAACCCTCCAACTTTTGTTCTTAGCGAATCAATATTGTTTTTAAATGTGCGTGCAATAGAAGCTTATACAAGAAGTTTATGCAACATGGAAGTGACCAATCTTGCTTCCCTTAAGATTTCAAGTCGCTAACCTTGGCCTTTTTAAAGAGATGACTTTATATTTGTATGACTTTACATTGTACATGTATGATGTTTAGCCCAGTGCTACGGGTGAGCAGAAGACCAAACCCACACAGAACAGTGTGAGAGAGCTGAGAGGACTCGGCCTTTCTCCGGACCTGGTCAGTCATTTTTCTGTGTTCAATTTAAATATATAGAACTTCAGTTTTAAAGTCAAGTAACACCGTATAGTTTTCAATACAGTGACCATTTTGTTTTTACCTCCTCAAGATCATGTGCCGCTGCTGCACTCCGCTTGATAACTCTGTGAAGGAGAAGATCTCCATGTTCTGTCATGTGGAGCCTGAACAGGTGACTCGATCTTCCCAAAACACTCAGTCTTGTAGTAAACTATAGACAAACTAAACATTTTTGCATGCATTTTTATCATTATTATTATGATGTGCATCATTTTCCAACCTTGGAAATAAAGCAGCATGCAGATACACTTCTCATCAGTCAGCACTTCACTGTTCTATTGGGGGGGTTTCATTTTCCTAGTAGTTAATGCTTTATAATTCTGCTATGATGAAAAGTTTGTCAGCATCAGTTCTGCCCATAAGGGGGCAGTATTTCAGGTATAAATCAAAACTGGAAATGCTTTAATTTTATTTAAAACTGTTAAGATAAGACGGTGCTTTAAAGCAGCACCAGCAGATTTGCCTGTGTTTTTAAAAAGTCCTGGATTTGAGGTTCAGCACAATATATACTGTGTGCGTACATACATACCGGTTCCATAATTATATTGATTTTCATTTAATTTCCCTAATTTTGCTTCTTCATCACTACCACAATGGATATAACGATGTATTGAAGTGTATTCCCGAACCTAACAAGGCTACACATAGTACTGTACAATTTATTGCATATAAATCAAAATCTCTCTATAGACGTGTGCAATTATTTAATCACAAAAGGTTGCAATTTATTAAAGGTAATGCATGCACAGCCAGGAAATATTGGCATGTTCTTAATGAGTCTCTTAATCACTTGTGCCATTGTTTGCATTTAGCCTGGATCAATATTCTTGAATAGTTTCATATGGCAGTTTAAAACGCAAACACAATATGTATCAAAATAATGTTGATTTTTTTTTTCCTAAGACAAATCATGCAGGCTGAGCTATAGCCCAAAGTGATGGAATGTGAAAAATCATCTGCGTCCCAGCCCAGACTTTTTAATCACAACTCTGATCAACACACGAGACTAAGATAAATGAAGAATATCACATTGTTTCAAGTTCAAGTAGGCTTCAACCATTGTCACTTCAACCATATACAGTTAGTACACAGTGAAACGAAATAACAATGTTCTTCCAGGACCAACGTGCTACATGCAACAAATTTACAACATAAATTAGCAGAGAAACTAACTAGCTAACTAAGAGGCCTGGTTAGCTGGCTAGCTGAGACAAGACCGATTGACATAACATAAATTAACAAAAACTAACTAGCTAACCTAGAGAGGAACTATCTGCGTTTTTTATACGGAAGAGACAACATAAAGTGCACGTGCAAATGTGCAGACAAGAGCGATAAGTGACGGCGCGACAAACATGGCATTACAATACTGTAGTGGGAGGAGAAACAGTCAACGTTCCGTAAAGTAGCAGCAAGGATTAAAATAGTTAGTGCAAAAAAACAATCAAGTAATGATTCAATCCCATGGCTTTGTTTTATTAGTTCTGGTTGCTTTTTAAATGCAAATATTTTGGGATATTTTATGGGACTGATGAGCCTAATTACAAAATTGAAAACTAAAAGCTTTTAATATTTGATTATAAATCACCTCTCGTGGCCCATCCGCAGTACCCTTAGCGGCCCGTGCTTTGAGAAACGCTGGTGGTGTAGACTTTCAGCTTTAATTCTACGGTTTAACAGTGATATTGAATGACATGGACATGACTGTTGTATATATGAGTTCGGCAATTATCGGCTAGTAAAATATTATTGCATCGTGATTGCGTCATTGTATTTGGTGCAATGCCATTAGTTGTACGTTCTTTCATCTTTACCAAGGTAATATGCGTCCATGATGTGTCGTCCATCTACCGAGTGCCGCTGCTGCTGGAGGAGCAGGGTGTCGTGAACTACTTTTGTCAGAGGTTCGACCTGCCTATTGAGGGCAGACCGAGAAAGATGCTCGCTAAATGGAAAGAGATGTCCGACAGGTGTGTGAGACGTGTATAAGAACAATCCTTTGAGAGTGAAGTAGTAACAGACTCGCCCTTTTAAACAACTTTGTAACCTTCCTTTTTGCTTATAAATTGTTGTGTCTTAGGTCAGACAGACTGTTGGAGCATTGTTCTATTGCCCTGGTTGGGAAGTACACCAAATTCTCCGACTCGTATGCTTCGGTTATCAAAGCTCTGGAGCACTCAGCCCTTGCCATCAGTCATAAACTAGAGGTTAAAGTAAGTGCAAAGATCATGCTGTGGAAATATGGGCAAAGGTGATGTATACACTCAGTTCTTTAACCTCTCTTTTTTTTTTTTTTTTTTTTTTTTTTTTAAATCCTTTTCAGTATATCGATTCTGCAGATTTGGAGCCTGCTACTCTGCAGGATGAGCCTGTGAAATATCATGAAGCTTGGCAGAAGCTCTGCAGTGCAGAGTAAGTGATCAGCTTTCAAATAAAACTTTGCGCCTAGACGATGCTCGGATCAAATCGCCACATGCTGACTCACAGCTCATAATAAATAAACATGATCAATACTTTGTTAATGCTGAAAGGGACGTTTCTCAATTCCTCTAATGAAATAGCTGCATACATTTTACTACTCAAACTCTGATTTTAATTGGCTTGTGGCTTCCCTCTTAGAATCCACTGCAATACCTCCTTTTACCTCACAGTGGCAGTTCGATACAGTAATACAGCTACATTTTAGGAGCCTAAAATGGTGCCTGAACCGATGCATTAAAAATATATATATTATATTAAAAAATTTATACATCTTAAATAAACAATGTATTAAAATATATATATATATATATATATATAAACATAAGTGAATTCAAAACAACAAAACTGCATACCACCTGACCCAATTACAAAGATTTAACACCAATAACAGCAGTAGTTGGTACTCTTGGTATGGTAGAAACCAGCTTCACATTTCAGCAATACTGTTGCAGAAATATGACCATATCTGCCTTATCTGGCAAAATACGACACCTCTCCTGACTTTGCTAGGGTTGATCTGACGCTGATGTCCGCAAGCTGTTAAACACACTGCATTCCTCTGCAGAATCACTTTGCTTGTGTTAAAAAAAAAAAAAAAATTTAATCCTGTATATTCTGATTAATGCTTTGTGCATGTAAACACACATCCTACTGGATCAGCGTCCATGCTACCAGTTACTTTGGAATCTTTAATCGTAATTATTTCAATCAGATTTAAGAAATATTGTACGGTACATAATTACATATAACATATTGGTGTCCCTCAGGTGTGTATCTGTTCCCGAATGTATCTCTTCCTAATTTTGGACGACCCTGCTCGGTCCTGTAATATCAGTGCAGTTTACAGGATTCACAACATGATTTAAATATGAACCATTTGCTTGCAGTGGTATTTTGGTACCCGGAGGTTTTGGGGTAAGAGGGACCGAAGGCAAGATTCAGGCCATCAGCTGGGCCCGCAGACAAAAGAAACCGTTTTTAGGTAAGAGCGAAGTATATTTAGGAAGAATTTCAGTTACTTGGTCTGTTTAAAGAGAGACTTATATCTGTTTGGTGGTTTTAGGTGTGTGTTTGGGAATGCAGCTCGCAGTTTGTGAATTTGCCAGGAACATCCTGGGCTGGGAAGGTACGTTTTACTGCTTTTCGTTCTCGTTCCATGCCGCCTGTTAACTCTAGAGAAAATGTCCAATTCTGTTGTTTGCTAATTATTTAACTTTGTTTAACAGATGCTAACTCCACCGAGTTTGACCCAGAATCCAAACACCCTGTGGTAAGTTTATAAGATTAAATAATGCCTAAGACCAACAAGATAAAATTATGCATGGAGGAAATAACGCTGTGTAAATATATTGGATTTTTGTGTCGCAGGTGATCGATATGCCTGAGCACAATCCAGGACAGATGGGTGGCACAATGAGGCTGGGAAAGCGACGGACCATTTTCCATAACAAGAATAGCATATTAAGTAAGAACCAGGATCCGATTGATATTGTATAAATTACCTTTTACTGTATAAATCGATGTGATTTGATCTGAAAACTGTTGTCTTCCTGCAGGAAAGCTTTATGGAGATGCAGACTATGTGGAAGAAAGACACCGACATCGTTTTGAGGTACGTCGCCACCATTTTGAACCATTTTACCATCAGATGTTACTCTGCTGTTAAATAGGGCTGTAGCTAACCATTATCTCGATTATTGATTCATCTGTCGATTATTGAAACGATTAAGGGATTATGGGCGAGTTAAGAGTGAAATGTTCCCACACTTAGGAGATGCTTTTAGTTGGTGAAGGTTTCCGCCATAGCGCTATTACTCACTTCACTCCAGTAAGCCTAACACCTACACAGTTTGCGTGAGAATCAAGTGTGATGACGTCATGAACAAATCAACAATAAAAATTTGGTATCGATTAATTTGATTATTGATTCTAGTCGATTAATCATTTCATCCCTACTGTTAAATAGGGAAAAAATGCAGGTTGAAGAAGAATAGTTTGCAATGAGGATGATAACTTTGATAGGATTTCTTCGAGGGGTGTTCAAATCAAACCGGGACTTTTGATCGTACAGAACTCCCAGGAACTCTTCAATGACCCATGTTCATGAGTCATGAACGGAACGCCTTTGGTGATCAAACCAGGCTGTGTTTTTCTTTTTTCTCCCAGTTAAAGGAGTTCCTGGGAGGCCAGGCTAATAGAAAACGTTCTTTTTTTAAGGAAATCAGCTTAATGTGGTAAATAGTGTTTGACCTAAAAGCCACCAATAGAGTAAATTATGTGAATCTCACACTATGGCAACAATTACCATAATCTCAATAGTGAAAATTAAACAATACATTCTAGTAGACGTAAAAATGCTGACTTTATTCTGTTTATTATATGTCTTTATGCTGTTTATTCAAGTTTGTTTTCTGCACAATCCTGAATCACCCTCCAGGAAGTTTGGAATTAATTAGAGAATCTTCGCCATTATATCACACAGTCTTTTCTGGGAAGATTTCATTAGGATCATCTCATACAGTATGAGAGGATACATCTCATACAGTTTATAATAAGTTATCATTTTAAAATCCTTATAAACTTGTACTGTCTAAATCGTGCTGTAGGGGGCGCACTCTGTAGTGTTGGGAAATTAAAGGTGTCGTTGTTTTTGTTGTCTCTGCAGGTCAACCCAGAGCTGAAGCAACATTTTGAAAAGAAGGGCTTCCACTTTGTGGGGCAGGATGTGGAGGGAGAGAGGATGGAGGTTATAGAGCTGGAGGGTGAGTCAGCATTTTCTACAGGAAGTCGTGTCTGCTTGGTTTCCTGGTTGTATAAACACAATCTGATAGCATCCAGCATTTCCTGTGTTGTACGACATTTTATATATGTACCTGTATTATCATACCTGTGTGTTCATTTTGCTGGACCAGAGAGAATGTTCGGTTTGGACTAGGAAATATCAAGAGAAAATTTTGTAGAAACATTATTGGCGCCTCCTTTAAAAAGACAATTGTCATTATTTAGCTGTATTTTACACTGGAAATATAAACATCAATTTAGACGTTAACATGTCATAATTATTGGCACCCTCTCTCGTCTATGAGGTGACTGATCTAATGTATAAGTTTAAGGTGATGGAGATGATAAACATAGCTTTGGTGCATCAAACTGATGGATTTAGCATAAAATAATGGTTATGCAGAAAAAAAAAAGTATCCCCAAATAACACTCAATTAATCACTCATCGTGTATACTGCTTTATCCTGTATACAGGGTCACGGGAGGCCTGGAGCCTATCCCAAGAGACTTAGGGCCCGAGGCAGTGTACATCCTGGACAGGGTGCCAATCCATCGCAGGGCACACACACATACACTCTTTCACACACTTCGGGCAATTTGGGATGCCAGTTAGGCTAATCTGAATGTCTTTGGACCGTGGAGGAAACCAGAGTACCCAAGCACGGGGAGAACATGCAAACTCCATGCACACAGAGATGGGAATCAAATTTTGTGATTGTTCTTGTTTTCCCCCCCCTCACCATCAGAGACTCTATTGACGATCATGAGATTTTAAATGACTGACTGTCTCTCCCACCATGTCTCTCCAACCATGACATGGATCTGTTGGATCTTCCAACAGACATCATAATCAAAAGCATGCATCCAAATCTATAACAACTGGTTTTAAGGCCACTGTATTAAAAAGTGAAGGTGTAGTGAGCTGAATAGGAATTTACGAGAGAGGACTCTGAAGGATCTGGAGAGTTTCTGTATCCTCGTGATAGTAGGATTAGACTTGATGGCCTTATCTTAGCAGAGAAAGGTTGTGCAACGTTCTAAGGGGTGCCAAAAGTTGACTCGTGATTGTGTTGAAAATCTTTTACTTAAAATGACGTAAATTCAAATAAACAACAAATGCATTTTCTTAAACTTGATTTTTAATACTTTTTACCTTTTGTGACAATAATTACAGACTTGGTAGCAGCTTTTCACTTCATTTATTATTATCTTTCAAGCATAAATGTTCTTGAGTAATCTTGAGCAGTTTTATTCGAAACAGCATGAAACAGGTTTTTAATAATTATTGTAGCCTGGTCTTCTCTAAACTTGCATACTTTGTCATCTGCTTTCCAGATCATCCGTATTTCGTGGGTGTCCAGTACCATCCAGAGTTCACATCCCGGCCAATAAAACCCTCTCCACCATACTTTGGGCTGCTGCTGGCTGCTGCTGGAAAACTGCCCAGCTACCTACAGAGAGGTTGCCAGCTCTCGCCACGGTATGGAACCCCGAACCATTACGCCAACATTCTTTTTACACAGCACACCAAAAGCTTCATTCAACCACTGGATAGATTTAAGTTCCTAAACTTTCTTCTCTCTCTCTCTCTCTCTCTCCCCCTCCATACAGAGACATGTATAGCGATCGCAGTGGCAGCAGTTCTCCAGATTCAGAGATCTCAGAGTTCAAACTGCCCTCCATCACCCAGGACTGATCAAATCATTAAACAGAATGTCTGTCTGTAGGTTTTTTTTTTTTCTTTCTTTAAAGTAGACCACAATGCAATCAACTTTAGCACGTGTATATACACGTGTGTGTATTTATTTATTGCATTTATTACTTAAAATACACCAAAACATGACTTCTTTATTCCCCCCAATAAACCAGCAGGTGAAGCAATCATACCGTATCATGTATTAACCAACACCCCAGGGAGCCCTTTCCATCTGTGACGCAGAGCAATTAACCTTTTCCTGCTGTGGTCATGTCAAGCTTAAAGAATGCTCTGCTATTGCTGTCTTTGAAAACGAACCGAACGTTACGTACTTTATGATGTTCACTATAGACAAATGTGTACCAAACATGAGCTAAATGTGTGTGTGCGCCCGCATTGTGCAAAAGTCTTGGGTATATACATACAACTGCTGTAGAGCAAGGATGTCTTCAAGAGCCATAAACACTAATTAATGGAAGCAATGTCAATAATTGGTGTGACGAGCCTTTGCTTAATATAGTCTCCGGTACAATTTGTGCAGTTTTTATAAAGAAATTAACTGCGTAGTTTTACTGAGTCCTTCTGTCGCACAAGCTTCTTTTTTTCATGCATGCAAAACCCGGAAGCTTTTTTTTTTTTTTTGTGTTGCTTTATATTTTTGTCTGAAAAGTGGTCTTTTACATAATATTCTGCTCTATTCTACCTTTCTACAGTACTGTATAGGGCAAGTTTCAGCCAAAAATAGTCACTTTTTGGATCCATGGTAGAGATGGTATCATGGACGATCTTTAAATAATACGTAGCAAGACCAAGACACTGAACATGTGCTCTCCCTACCAGTGTAAGGCGATTTAACTTAACTGCTGCTTTGGGGATGCACAGCTGTGGCCAAAAGTCAATCAACTTTTGAGCCACATCCTGACTGATGGGAGCCCGTTCTTGCATCATCAATGCTTGGAGTTGGTCAGAATTGGTGGGTTTCTGTTTGTCCACCCACCTCTTCAGGATTAACCCCAAGTTCTCAATGAGATTAATGTCTGGGGAGTTTCCTCACAAAGTTTTCCAAGCAACTTTATCACTTTTGCCTTATGGCAAGGTACGCACTCCATCATGCTGGACAAGACATTGCTCATCATGATGTTTTTTGTAGCACTCTTTATTCATGGCTGTGTTCTTAGGCAAAATTGTGTGAGCCCGCTCCTTTGAATGATGTCAGGATGCTTTACTGTTGGCATGACACAGGGCTGATGGTAGCGCTCACCTTTTCTTCTCCGGACAAAATTGTAAATCGTCATTCTCAAAACTTTTGGCCATGGCTGTATTGTATGTAGGACTGTTTTTTTTTTAATCCCATTTCTCCTTGCACTTGACTGAAGTTCTCTAAATAAAAACGTTTGTATTTTAAATCATTACAACTCAGACTAGGATAAAGCATTTGCAAAAAAAAAAAGGGTTAGCAGGTCTGTATAATGTATTTGTCCCTTTAAAGGGCACATAGTATGCAAAATTCACTTATTTTTGGACTTTGTTAAATGGGTTTAAACAGTTAAAATTGTCATGGTTTTCAGGAAATTCCCATTTCCTCTGTTCTGATGCTCTGCCACAAACATAAGTCTTAAATTTAAGTCTTTAAAGCTGCAGATACTGAAATGGTGCATCACTGTTCAAAGAATTTTAGAAATGCCAGAAAGCATGATCCGAGTGGTTTTTCACCTGGAACATTAAAAGGCACTTTGGAAACCTTTATCTTGTTCAAAAAGAAGTACATTATGGCGTCTTTAACAAACAGCTCACTTGTACTCATTTTTGTCTTCTGTACAGGATTCTCCAGCATTTTCTAAAGGAAGAAGGCCACAAGTTTTTGTTTCCCCCTGAAATGTGTTTTACTGCAAACTTATTGGAGGCATCATATCAATTACTCTCCTGTCCAGCATCTGGTTATTTCATTAGGAGAATACGCTCATGTTTGGGTTTGGTTGTGGCCTGTGCAGTTTCAACTTGTTTCAGGAAAAATCTGTAATGGTCAATAATTTATACACTTGTTTAAAATATATTTTATTGTAATAAACCCAGGATAGGTGCTTCTGCTCTACCCTACAATCCAAACAGCTTTTCCATCTCATGACTTCATCCCATTTAACATGTTTACCTTGATTTTGTACTAAAAAGGTTTGTGAGAATAGCTAAATCAGATCATGATGCATGTAACAAATCAGAGCACCTAGGGTAATTAAATAATGCTTAGCTAAAGCTCTTAGTCTTAACTCAAATCTTGCATCACTCCCTTCATCAGGAAGACTTTACACCAATTTGAGTGTCAGCCTTCATATTTAGCCATTAATAAAACTTTGTGCATGAAGCTTGCTTAAATGTTCAAAGTATTCTTACCTAATGAACACCCGACATTAATCTGTTTTGTGCAATGGGTTCATTGCCTTGTAAAAGGAACTGCCCTAAATTTTTTTTTTTTACATCATTTTAACTGGATCAACAATATATTTACAAAACACGACTTCTGGCCTGTAACATTGTGAAATTAACACCACACAGATCATTGGTTTATCAAAATTTTATTGGTTAAAAGGGAGTCAAATGGACAATATGCACCATATAGTCTCACTTTCCATTCTGATTAAAGCTCACAGGCTTTAATGAACTTTGTCTTGCCAATTATTTCAAATCTTTCAGCTAGCAAGGGTTAGAGATTTGACTGGTCTTGCATCACACCTGCTTTCACGTCAGCTTCGGTGTGCTCATCCTTGGATTTCATCCTATGCAAGGAGAGAAAATACAAAACTCAGTTCTGCCTTAAAAAAAAATATTAACACAACAGTGTATAATTAGCTGATCTCAGTCCCATATCCGCAAGCTTCATCCAGCAGTCACCAATTAAAAATGGAGTCATCCTTGATCAGCTTAAAATGGGGCAGGAACATTATAATGCACAGACATACCTGTGGTGTTGGGTGCCTCATGGTCTCGCGTCACAAATCAGGCTCCATCCTAGACAAGCGAAACAAATGAAATTAGTCAAATATGGTAAGACTGGTGTAGGAAAGTAGCGTAGCAGCACTGGGCACCAAACAGCCCAAGCAGCCTAAATCTGCCCATTACTTTAGCACGTAGTTGGAGAACCAATCCCACTGTCGAGAGCAAAGATCCTCAGAAACCGTGCATCATAACATTTTAGCAGAATACCATTAACTTCTTACCTTCTCAAAGTGGAAGCCCAATGTCAGCCGGTTTATTCACCACCTAAACGAGAGAGGACGAATTACTATGTTTGAAGCTTGAATTAGCATCAAGAAATCAAAGTTCCTGGGACTGACTCAGGGAAATGAGGAATTTTGATTTGTTTCATAACAGAGCTTTTCTCAGATAGGGCAAGTGGGTCATCATAGTCAGGTCAAGCAAAGCTTACAGCAATGAAGGTTTCTTTTAGGAGTTACTTACCTCTTGATTTGAACTCCAGAATCATCTTTTCCACATCTAAGCAAGATTTCCCCTCGTTCTCATCTGTAAGAAAAGCATCTTAAGATAAATACCAAATCTCAAAGTATTCTTGGCACAAAACTGATTCATACCAAACACTCGCACAGATTAACAGATTGCTAAAATTATGACATGCATTAATCAATCTAGATTACATTATGTCATTGAACAAAGTGTCCTTTTCCTTAATGTTGCTGAAGTGGCTATAGGGGAAGCCGCACAGCGACCGTCGGTAAAAGTCATTATTTAGGCTCCATTTTGATCGTTGCCTGCTACAGGGAAACAGGAACGCCTTCGATAAGGGCCAGGCAACATAAAAACAATCAGTTACCTGTTTTTCAAATACAGCTTCATGATCAGCTTGTCTGACTTTCATCCGACTGCACTCATCTGTAAAGGAAACGAACAGCTCAGGATAAATAATTCAATAACGAAAAACAGAGCCAAATCTCAGGGTTTTTGTGGTTCATCGTTGAGGTTAAGAAATTCTCATAACTGTTTTTACTCAGATAGGGCAAGTAAGTAAATCACAGCCAAATCATAATATTCAAAGGAAACCAGAATGTAAATTACCAGTAAGCAGGTCATTTTCTTCTCAATGGCTTCAGGCTCTCGGAACATGACTGAGCTGTAAGGGTCAGAAAGGGTCAGGAGTTAAAAGATCACAATTTTATTTATTTATTT
The DNA here is from genome assembly GCA_030014305.1 of Clarias laeviceps. Taxonomy (NCBI): domain Eukaryota; kingdom Metazoa; phylum Chordata; class Actinopteri; order Siluriformes; family Clariidae; genus Clarias; species Clarias laeviceps. The sequence continues at coordinate 11,243,798 of JAQMYJ010000021.1, forward strand.
TAGCAACATATTAAACTTGAGAATATCAAGTGTCCTTTTCCTTAATGTTGCTGAAGCGGCTAAAGATGGAGCCGCACAGCGACCGTCGGTAAAAGTGATTATTTAGGCACCCTTTGATCGCAACCTGCTATAAGGAAACAGGAACTCCTCCGATAAAGTGCCAAAGTTCTTACGTTGTGAACACAAACATGGTCTGTAGCATTAATATACACACGTCCCTACAGTCTATGAACATGTTAAGGCAAAGAATTGATTTGAAATGTACAGATTTAAAAATTAAATGTAATACATATGAAAGGCGATGCTTAAGTATTAGATCACCATTCAGTCCAAATAAGCAAATGCATGAATCATGGAAATGAACAAGATCAGATAAATGATGAATTCCTGGAGATCAAGACTAGGATACAGCATTTCCTCATGATGAATTAACAGGGCCTCACTGCACTTAAAGCTTATCTAGCTGCCCCAATCCAACACCTTTTGGGTGTTGTGAAGTCCCATAAAAGCATGAAGCCTTTGGTGCTCAACAAGTTTATTAAAGAGTTATTCCACTCTAAAACACACAATGCTGATAAATACATGTTTTTCAGAAATGCTTCATCCCTAATGCTTAAGTGCACAAAAAGCACAAGATTAAAACCCTTGGGAATTCAGTTAAAAAGCACATTTATAAATGTAGTAGTCTTTCTATAGCACTAAAAATCTTGTTGAGGTAATCAAGTATGTTTTCTTGTGTGCTCTTTATGTTAGGTAACATTCACCATAAGAAACTGATACATTGTTACAATCTGATACATCAGTAGTATGATCAAAGCTGCTGTACTGATGTGAGTGAAATAGTGATATAATGAATCACCTTTAATACCTAGAACTTCATAATCATTTAGCACAGCCACACAACACCCCCACCCCACGTGGAACCGTGAAAATAATGTCTAATCTTTCTTTTAATTCATTGAAAATTTAAATCACATCTCACTCCTAAACATTCAATACACCCAAATATAAACATAATCTATACCTAATACAGGATAAATTGCATGATGTTTAAGGATTACGAGTACTCACCGTGACTAGCTCAGCACACAGAGAGAGAAAGAGGAAGAACGAAGGCGGTCTTTCCTCTTATATGTGCAGCTCCTACACGCTGATTGGTTCAGTGACTACGCTAACGCGCATAGTATTGTGGGAAATGTAGTTTCCTATGTAAAGGAAAATAAAGTGCAATTGATAACCAAAAAAAAATAATGTTAATTTACTCCATTGTGCATTCAAAATATATATATATATATATATATATATATATATATATGAGACATTTTAATGCATTAATATGTGTGTGTGTTTATATATACGCGCGCGCACACACACACACACACACACACACACATTACCAATAGTATTCACTCACCCATCCAAATCATTGAATTCACGTGTTGCAGTCACTTCCATGGTTAGATTACCTTTTTTAGTACTTGTCTGACTGCATTGTGCCAAGTGTAATGTTTGGTGGATTATGATGTCGGGTTGTTTACTTAGGATTTAGGCTCAGTCTCTTAGTTCCAGTGAAAGGAACTCCTAAAGCTTCCGCAAACTGTTACTAGCTCACCTGGGTTTTTCTACAGTCCTGATGCAGGGTATCGGAGGGAAGGTTGTGTGTGTGAGCTGTGGGAGTGATTGTGCACACTTACGGGAGGCTTTTCCCGTTCGTTGGTTTATTAATTGAACACAAAATCACTAATGAGACAAAGACAAACATATACAACTAAGAAGTCTCCTGTCCCCTCAAGACGGGGTTAATCCTTTTTTTTTTTTTTTTTTTTAAATGCAAGAATTAAAACATACAAGAACAGGGAAGAAAGACATTAATATAGTTTTACAATGTACAATCATAATAGAAA
>JAQMYJ010000021.1:11245801-11275681 GCA_030014305.1 Clarias laeviceps
CCAGTAAAATTTCCCTCTTGGAGTAATTTTTCTTTTTGACTGAAAAATCTTGCGAATATGTTTATTATTACATTTTCTATCTAAAATATTAATTCCATCCAAGCGTAAAGATGGATAAGCAATGTTAAGGGTTAATCCTTCTCTAATGTCTTTTTAGTTTTATTACTTCACTTTGTGTTGGGGGCCTATATAGACATGCATCCAGGTGTCATGCATCCCCCTGATTGGTATCATGGCGGCGTCGCCTAGCAACTGCACGTGAGGGTGGCCGCGGGCCTGCCTAACTGGAAACCCGTGGAGCAGTTGTCTGTGGGTTTGCCTGTCGCAATACCCGCGACATTACACATACCAAGACATTTTGGGAACAGTTTGGGGACGACCCCTTGCTGTTCCAACATGACTGTGCACCAGTGCACAAAGCAAGTTCCATAAAGACATGGATGAGCGAGTTTGGTGTGAAAGAACTTGCCTGGTCTGCACAGGGTCCCGACCATAACCTCATAGAACACCTTTGAGATGAATTAGAGCAAAGACTCCTTTTTCTCGTCCAACATCAGTGTCTGACCTCACTTTTGGAAGAATGGTCCAAAATTCCTATAAACACACTCCTAAATCTTGTGGAAAGCCTTTCCAGAAGAGTTGAAACTGTTATCTCTGCAAAGGGGCGGGGCCAACGTCATATTAAACCCTATGGATTAGGAATTGGATGTTACTCAAGTTCATATGCATGTAAAGGCAGATGAGCGAAGTTTTTTTTTAACAATACTGTATTTGTCTTTCCTAAAAGTTAATTAAAATAAATTCTCCAGCCAGAATGTGGATATCTTTGACTAGTAAATGAGCTACTCATGAAAAACGCCCCTTTAAAAAACAGCAGAGCTGAGTGACAAGCTGGGGAGGGGCTCTTATATGAGATCATATTAGTGCAAAATCTAATAGGGTTGTATAAACTCTGGTCGATTCACACGTGGAAAAAGGACAAAAGTTTCATTGTTCTTGGCGTAATAGCGTAATAGGTGTCTTAAAATGTCATGGTAGATAAAGTATATCTGTTCATATTCAGGGAAAGAAATGCAGACTATTATGCTTACAGTTTGTATGTCAGTTTTATTCCTTTAAAGTCTTTAGTTCTTGAGTCAGTGGAGTGTTTCATTTTATTTCCTTTTTTCTCTCCATCCATCCTTCTTTTCTTCCTCATCCTCTTCCTCTTTATTCTTCCACTTATATAGAAGAATATAGAGCCATCATACACACACACACACACACACACACTATACAGTAGTATAATTAGTTCTGTTGTGTCCTGATTGCAGTTTGTTGGTGAAGAGGGGCCCTATAATCAGGGTGACTGTCACCATGACCATAAGTATTCAACCCCATCTCTCTCACTGCCAGTAAATATCTCTATAATAAAGTGTTATTTTTTATGTTTATGTCTCTCTCTGCTGCAGATGTTGGGTTTGTGCTTCCTAACCACTTTGAAGTCGGTCTGTCAAAGTTTCTTTTTTTTTTTCAATAATGTTCACGAATGTCACTTTATCTTTGACTGCAGAACTAAATGTCTGTACTTTTTTATCTTATTTACATTTATTTATTATTGCTCTTTTTCTACATTCTATTTTTATTTTCTCTCCTTTTTTTAAATCTATCTACTCCTGTTATTTTCTTGTGACTTATTAGTGAGCTTTGGCAATACGAATGTAAATATTTGTCATGTCATTAAAACACCTTTTGAATCTTGAATCTTGAGACACTTAGTTGAGGTGAGATAATTTCTTATTTCTGACTAGAATCAGTGATGAATAAATCTACAGTGGTTATATTATTGGATTTGTGGATCTGTACCGGTATCCATGAGCATGACAACGATGACGACGATGATGACAAAGGCGAAGATAACAACGATGCCGGGGACGACAGCGATGGCGACGATGAGGAAGACAATGTAGATAACGAAGGTGATGATGCCTGGGAGCATCTACATGTTATGCCATTTCAGGAGACTGTTTTAAATATTTAATTAAAAAAGTTCTTGCTTACGTGATATAATGTCATTCTCTCTCTCTCTCTCTTTGTCCCTCTCTCTCTGTTTCGCCTTCTCCTGCTCTCTCTCTTTCTGCAGCATATCTGTGTGATGAGTGAAGATGTGAAACAGGAGTACAGAATCTGAAGGCCCTTGTCATGTGTCTCAGACCTGTGTGTGTGTGAGATGATGTCCTCATTATTAAGATTAGGCATGCAATGATACAAATGGCGTATTGGTGATAAAATGTGTCTCATCATAACACCATTTTTTTATTTATAGAACTTATTTATAATACTTAATGCTTCTAATCTCCCGATCCATGATTATTATTTTTTTTTGTAAATATGTGTATTTTTATCAGATGAAAAGGAACACACTTGCTACAGTAAATACAATTTCATGCTCTTTTATGTAGTGTCCGTAACTTTTTTTATTAAAATATTTCAATTATCTTAACTGTCATTCAGATGAAACTTGGCCAATTTAGATTTCACTTAGATTTGGAAAGACATAAACCTGAAAAAGTGTATTAGTCTAAAATGCAAAATTGTTAAGATATTGCAATATGAATTTGATTTTACAGATTTTTTTTGCTTCTTAAGCTTTTACCAAATACCAATTTAAGAAACAATTTTACAGGTCATATGCTTCTAGAAGCTTACACCATTTTTAGTGACAATACTCATACAGATATATGAATCATTAGCATTTTTATTTATTATTGTTTGAAGCGAGACAGTATAACACAGAAAAATAAAAATTTTATGGCACGTATAAAAAAGTTAGCAAATTAAAATTTTTAGAGAAGCAAGATCATGTGACTTTCATGTTGCATAAACTTTAGAAGTAGCTTCATTGGCACACACGTTCTCTGTATTCTATGTATAACATTAAAAAAATAAATAAAATCAGCACCCATACTGTGTTTTGGACAAAAGTGTATGCTTCCTTTTCCTTATACTCACCAATAATCTGAGACCGTTACCGCTATTCCGGCCCGAGATTAAAGCCAAACGTAATAATTTCCGTTGGACACTGTTGCCATGGCAACGTTGATGTTTAGTGTTTAATACGTCTCAGAGTTCAATTGTCGGCTAACAGGCGCGAGCCAAATGTCCAAAGAAAAAAGGTCAGTGTCTCCATCTAGCGGCCACACCTTTTTTTTTTGTTGCTGATTGAAGACAGTGTCAGTTCTCCCACTAGGCTGCTGTGTATTTTGATAAAGTGCGAGTGGCTACATATGTACTAGATTAGAGTATGATAGGATTTATAAGATGTATGATGGGTTGGAAGCATACAATTGTATAGGCTGCCTTTGTATGCTGGTATGCTGCAATTTGACAATTTCTCTTCACTGTAACTAAGAGGAGGACCAAACCAGACAATGCCCTCTGCGTAAAAATAAAAGCTTCAAATGACTGAAAGTCACTGAATTCACTGATGCTATTGTGGCTGAATGAAAACACATCACAAAAATCTTGTGGAAAGCCCTTCCACGAGTCTAGTGGTTAATATAACATCAAAGCAGCAATAATTTTTTTTTTTTTGCACAAAATAACATAAAACAATTATGGAAGTAAAAACTTCCTTTATTTCTCTATATAATCACCTGCTCATGCAGTTATCCCAGTGTTTCACTATTGCTTGGAAACTGTTGGGAACTTTTTCCTTTGTCGAATCAGAGACCAGGAAATGTTGGGATATCTTTTAAGCAGAAGTTACTCTTTATTGAGAACTTGCCGTGCCATCCAAGTCATCCAACTTGTAGTCATCCATGTCTGACTAAAACTCAGCTCTGGAGAGTTTATACTTTTCAAGGGGGAGGGATACAAAGAGGTGGAGACAATCTAAACAAAGCATAGTGTAGTACAGGAATCAGCCTGGTAACGGAAGTTCCCCAGCCCTGATCTCATCAGCATAACAGTGCCTTTCAAATGCATAGGTGCTAATCTAATCAGTCTGACAGTATCACCCAGACCTTCACATTATCAAATAGAGACAAAGGCACATGCACTGGTACCCAGTGGTCAGGAAGTCCATAAAGACAAAAGGTTAATGTCTCAGAGACCTGGGCTACCAAACTTGATCTTCTTAGAATGTCACCATCGTTACCTCCAAATGTAAAACACAATGTACATAACTCTTTCAGTTTATATACTGTTACGTTGGAAGCTAGATTAAACATTTCATAAATTTGTAATCCTACAATACTAAAAGGTAGAAAGTTTTTTCAGTATACTAGATCCATAATCGGACTGTCTGCTTCATGCCGACAATGAAACATTGGCCTCTCAGGAACTCCCTTAATGACCCAAACATGAGGAAATAGATCGGAACAAGATCAGGACTTTATGGGAAATGTGTCAATACTCCCAGCCAAGTTACTGTAATGTGTAAGTTGTATTTGTAAAAGATTGAAGTTGGCAAAAAGTTATTAGACAATTTTCAAGAATGTTCACAATGGGCGCTGAGTCACCTCGGCCGAAATCACATTCAGCCTTCTTTAAAACATTTGCACCATTCAAATGTTTTACTGCAGCTAAGAGTCTCATCGTTTTACCATACTTGAAGTCTTCTGTAAATGTCAAGTTTTATGCCTCATCCACCAGATTTTTCATCACAAATCAAAGTTTCACTTGTTCACAGCTCCTCTTTGAACTCGACCTCTTCCCTAATTTACCCGTGGTGCTACATAAAACACAGAACTACACGAGACTAAACATGTCTAAAAATTATACTAAAGAGCCCTTAACTACATACAGTGCACAAGCCAACATATGTGCAAACAGTGCCAGGCAGTACACAAAACATTGTGCACAATTAAGTTACCATTGCAGTGCTGACTCCATGCAAGTTCTGATCTGAAATAGAATATAAATAAAATATTTTACTGTTTTTTCCTGGTGCCAGACAACACAGCACACCCACAGGGGTCTTGTGGAGTTATTGCCCAAGGGGCCAGAGCTGCCTCCAGTTACACAAGGGGAATCTACACAATAATGGGCATAATGTTTTGCATTGTAATGTTATGTCTGATGGTGTATGTACTCTTAAATGGGTCATAAGATGTGGGCTTACAATAGAATATTATTAAATTTATACATATTTGTAGCATCATTAAGAAATAAAGAAAATTCCAAACACGAGCCAGATCTTGTATGATCAGCTAATTTTGCAGGAAGGAATAATAATAATAATAATAATAATAATAATAACACCTTTGCAAAGGAGCAGTCCATTGATGTAGGTTTCAGTACCATGGACAGAGCCTTTGACCACCCTAGTAACTCTTCTTATGACGCTATGTTGTGCTTGTTTAGTAGCTCAGATTTAAAAAGACACCAATTACACACCTAATTATAGTGTTTCTTAATCTTGGTGCCATGCTGTGGTACTAATGAACTAATTACCATTCCTGATCTGGCTTTATTTAGCAGATGGAAACTACCGAATGTGCATGGTAAATACTTCAGTAACAGGCTTGAGTAACACCACCACAGGTTCCCAACCCATTGTTCTGCTTCCAAAACATCTGATTCAACATGTTGTCTAATAATCAGCCCATCCTGAACTGTGGCAGGACTGTTAGAGAACAAACTGATGACCAAACCTTTGAACATATAACATTTTTCATTTCTTTTTTCCCACAATATGTCAAATCAGGCAAATAAGCAGTAAAGGTGCATTAAATGTTGCACCATAACATTTATTTAAAGATGTAAAAATATCTAAGAACTACAATATATGGCAATATATAAAAGTTTGAGGCCATCTGACCATTACATTTCATTATACCTTCTTTCCTACACTGTTGCAAAATTGTGCATAACCTTTTTATGCTGTGTTTTTACAATTTCCCTTCACTTGATCTAAAAGGTGTTCCAGCGTGACAATGTCACAATGTCTCCATGAACACATTTTTCACACATGATAATAATACTTTTTGTCAATAGTGGCGTGAAAGAACTCAAACTAATCATTTTGATTTACACATACTGTATCTACTCACACATTTCATAATCATTTCCCTAATTTCCTTTTAGATTCTGTAAAGCAGCATACACATAAAATTGAATTGAATTGAATCAAGTGTCTCGCCCTAATTTTAACACCACTGAGCACCTTTGGAGTGACCTGAAACACAGAATGCACCACAGACCTTCTCACCTGACATTAGCGCCTGGCATAGAATGTGGCAGGGCTTGAACCCAAATCCCCAGATCCTCAAATGAACACCCCAGAGGCTTAGCCGTCTGAGCCCCTACTCCCCGCATATTGAAACTCCAGGGTTCTGGTTCAATTCCCGCCTCGGGGTCTGTGTATATGGAGTTTGCATGTTCATTGTACAGGGTCATGGGGGCTGGAGCCCATTCAAGGAGACCTAGGTACACCCTGTGCCAGTCCATCGCATGTCTGAAAGGACTGTGAAAGGAAACCGGAGAACCCGGAGGAAACCCACCAAGCACAGAGACAACCTAGTGTGTGTGAATGTTGACCAGAGCTCTCACCACAGTCATAAAATGGTAATAAGTACAAAGGCCTTCACGATTTCTACAGTTTCTTATATGGATGGATGGATGGATATATTGTGGGTCATATTTCAAATCCTTGCAATAAGGTCAGCTGAGTTGGTGGCTGAATGATATAAAAGAGCTCCATCCGCTACAGCACCATGAGATTTCCTGTTTCCTGTTGAGTGCATATTTGTGTCTCTTGGCATAAAAAAAGCACCGATGTTGAAGCGCACGCATCGGGGACCACGTGACTGCATAAGCTGACGCGCGCGCGCACGCACGCACATTCAGCACACGCCCGCGCGCACCATCGCTCGTCTTGGCCTCGCCGTGAGGATCGCTCGCGCCGCGTCTCCCCTTCCGTGCGCTTTTCTTTTTTTTTTTTGGTCGTTCCCGGAACCACTCGAACCCCGCACGCGCGTTCCTCTCAGCTCGCCATGCGATGGATATTCTCTGGCAATACCAGTTCAGGATTATTCTGCTCGGCGACTCCACGGTCGGAAAATCGTCTCTGCTTAAACGCTTCACGGACGGCGTGTACAGCGACGTGGCGGACCCGACGGTCGGGGTAGATTTCTATGCCCGCGCGCTCGATATAGAACCGGGGGTGAAGATTAAACTGCAGCTTTGGGACACCGCCGGGCAGGAAAGATTCAGGTGTTTGTTATGCGCTCACGGCGCGTGCACTCTCTCTCACACTCACACACACACACACAGTCCTCCGTCATCTCACATACACACCTGCATAAAGAAATCCGCTACATCAATCTATCAAGCATTGCCTTTATTATGAAATATTGCATATAAAATATTTCATTTTTATTAATTAATTTTCACCCATTTCTATGAATCATCTTGTATAGAAGATTAAAAACGATGATCTTCTTGTTTAAACCGCGCCAAGCACCATAAACCACCAAAACCTCCTTTCGGTCTCGTCAGCATTTTCATAATTAACATCATCGAGGCTTTCCCTCCCACTCTTTAACGCTGTGTATAAATATTGGCATCCATATTTACTAGGGTTTGTTGTATGATTCCTTGCTCCCTGCATCTGACTGGATGAATGAAGCAAATAAACAAACCCCCTTCATGATCCATCCATCCATCCATTCATCCATCCATGCAACTCATGGCATAGTAGCATCTGGTGAATTACACAACCTACCGCCTGTGTTCTTACAATCTCATACACATTTTGTGAATGTTCATACAGTACCTGAAGCACAAGAACTAGAACATTGCAATATTTTATTATATTTATATCCATAGAACTGTAATATTTATTATATTTATAATATTTGGTTGGACCACCTTTAGCTTTGGTTATGGCATGCATTTGTTGTGGCATTCTTTCGACAGCCTTATACAACATCACGACATTTATTTCCATCCAGAGTTGCATAAATTTTTGGCTGAGATCTGGTATTGATGACGGTGAGTCGAACCACTCCTTGAAGTCTTCTCCAGCACATCCCAAATATTTTCTATAGGGAGGACATTTCATGTGTGAAAATGATTCCGTGTGCTCTCAGAACAACTCTTTCCACAGCCTTTCACAGTCATCCTGTAATATGCCCATGCCATCAGGGAAGAAAAAAATATTGATGGGATAACCTGGTCGTTCAGTACATTTAAAAGGAGTCACCTGACTTCATTTGCATCAGCAGTTGTCGTCTGGACTCATCAGACCACATGACGTTTTTTATTGCTCCAGAGTTCAAAATTTTTGCTCAATAGCAGAACGAGGCCTTTTTTTCTGATCAGTCTCACTAACAGTTAGGGATTGGGACTAAACTAAACAACTTTAGTCCAAATCCTATGTGATCTCATCACATTGTGTGTGTGTGTGTGTGTGTGTGTGTGTGTGTAAATGCTTTCTTCAATTGTCATTAATATGCAAAGTGGTGAACGTGAGCAGCAAAGACAGTTAATTTGATTTCTGATATTGGTAATACAGAAGTCCTGCACATTGATACCTCTCTGATACCTGCAAATCATATTCAATATCCTGGTAATCGATGTTTGCACACATACTGATTGGCCAGCAAACCAGTTAGTGGTAGATTTGGCATAAAGCTTGTCAGCAGATGGCAGCATGAAATGCTCTAAAATCTCCTGGTAGGTGGCTGTGTTGACTTTAGACTGGATGAAACACAATGGACCAACACCAGCAGGAAAACTTCATACTGGACTTCAAACAACTGGGATTTTCCACTCTTCCTCCAGACTCTGGGACCTTGATTTCCAAATGAAAAGCAAACTTTACTTTAATCTGAAATGAGGACCTTGGATGTCTATGTGCGGTGGCTCTAGATGCACTGATTCCAGCTACACGACACTCCTTGTGAAGCTCTCCTAAGTTCTTGAATTGTCTTTGCTTTGACAATCTTCTTAATTCTGTGTTCATCCCACCTTTTCCTACCAAAGTTTTCCCTTCCAGTCAACTTTCCATGAATACGCTTTGATACAGCACTCTGCGAACAGCCAGCCCTTCCAGCGATGACCTTCTGTGAGCTTACCCTCCTTGTGGAGGCGTCCGATGATCATCTGGACAGCTGCCAAGTCAGCAGTCTTTGCTTTGCATGTAATGAACTACACCAAGATATAAATGGTATTTATAATGTATGACTAGTAATTTAGTCAAACTCGAAATGAAATATTCTAAAATTTTGACATACTGAATTTTTAAAAAATAATTTTTATTTTCAAGAGCCGTAAGCAGTCGTCATTGAAATGGAAACCAAAAGGCTTGAATTATTTCACTTGATGTGTAATTGATCTATACTATATGAGCATTTCATTTTCTAAATTAAATCACCAAAAATTTACTTAGTCATGATATTCTTATTCCAGATGCACTATGCATATACACTGTCCAGCCAACTTGGATTTAACTAGGCAAACAGTTAAGAGCCTCCACTGGATAACTACTGCAATGATTAATATATTTCAACTGGCAACAAGTTATTTAACCTTAACCGATGCGGTGAGTAGTTTCTCATTTATTTAACAACCAGGTCAGAAGACATATCATGTGGTCATGGCAAAGATGTTACTCTGCTTCAGAATGGTCCAATTATTGTCCTGCACCAAGCAAAGAAAACAACAAAAGAGATTGCTGAAACTATTAAAGTTAGATTAAGAACTGAAAAACATACTATTAAATCCTGCTTCAGTTTGCCAGGGAGCATAATGAATGGATGGGAAGGATTGAAAAAAGTTCATGTATATACCCTACTCCAAAGTAATGGGGGCATCAGGGTAAGAAGTGAGGCAGATGAATTGATGCACCATGATGACTAGTGCCTACCGTACAAGGCTATGGGGGCAGTGTTATGATCCGGGGTTGCTTCTTTTGGTCATGTCTACATTCAGCAACTTTATTTGCCCAAAAAATGAGGTCTCCATGTATGTCCCGAATGACCAGGTTTGTACAGCAATGGATTTTTTTTCCCTTCCCTGATGGTACAGGCGTATTCCAAGATGACATTACCAGGATTTATCAGGCTCAAATTGTGAAAGAGTGGTTCTGGGTACACACATGGATTGGCCACCACAGATTCCAGACCCTTCCCCCTTTGAGAATCTTTTGGATGTTGTGAAGAAGATTTAACACAGTGGTCTGACTCGGCCATTATCATTACAAGATATAAACGCAACTCTGGACAGAAATAAATGTTGTGATATTGCATAAACGTATCGAAAGGCTACTACGGTGAATGATTTTCATAATCAAAGCAAACGCCGGTACAAAGAGATATTAGTGTATATAGCTCTTTATCTATGTCGTGTGTATGTGTGTACAGCAAAAGAAAAGAAAAAAAAAAACTTTATGACCTTATAAATGGTACAACAAAAGTATGTGTACTAAGTTGATGCCCAATCTGAACGTACTGTATTTATTTAAAACTACCAACTTTTGCACCTTTTTATTTGGGCCTTTACCAGTATAACAAGTATAACCAATAACAAAAATATGATTGTCTAAAGCTTTTCATGTTTGTTTATTTTTAGGTCCATTACAACTTCCTACTACCGCAACTCAGTTGGCGGCCTCCTGGTGTTCGACCTGACCAATCGTAAGAGCTTTGAACACGTGCGGGAATGGCACCGTGAAGTCACTGAGCACATCATGCCACACCACATGGTCTACATCTTGATCGGCCACAAGAGTGACCTGATCCGGGAGCGCAAAGTACGCCGTGATGAGGCTGAGCAGCTGGCAGCTGAGTTGGGTGTGCGCTATGTGGAGACGTCAGCCAAGTCCAACAGCAATGTAGAGCGTGCCTTTGAGCTGCTGGCACGTGACATCTATGAGCTCATGAAGATGGGTGAGATCTCGGCACGTGACGGCTGGGACGGCGTCAAAAGCGGCCTCACAGCTAAAGTCCTCTACCCGGCTGAGGAAGAGGCAGCGAGAGAGAAGAGCTGCAACTGCTGACTTCACCTTTAACCTCTCACTTGTGTGTCAGTCAGTTGTCCTTGCTGAGTTCACGCTTTCACTTCCTGTCTTGCAAGTCAAGCTCGCTGCTTGTCCCTGCATTTGTTTTGTCTGTACCCATCTTTAGACATGTCGGTCTATGAAGAAGCGCTGATAGAAAAAAAATGGCCTTCTTCCTTTTGGATAGGCTTCATGTTGGATTAATATACACTTGGACGGACAGAACAAGGTTCTAAGCAAGATCAGTAAGACGCAGGAAAGCACTTGGAGACATCACTGGTTGAAGGAGGTGGCAGCAGACTTCTCTTTTCCCCTGTATTATTGTAGTTTTTGTCAGACAGGGTTAAATCACTGAAGAGGAATGTAGTGTACCTTCTCTTTGTGGAATGACGTACGCTACCTGCATCACATATTCAACCAATATTTTACTTTTACTTTCATTTGATGCAAACAATTTCACATATTTTCACATGAACTCACAAATGCTAGACGGGATCCACATGAACATGGTACATTAGGTTATGTAGTTTGTTTCATCAAGAATGAGCGGTGCGGTTAATATGTAAATGAATCATGCAAAATCAGCTGTGGGAAAACAGTAAAACTGAGTGTCAATTCTGGGAGTAGGCTGAGAGACTGAAACTCCCAGGTGGTGTCTCGGTCTGTATGCTACTACGTCTGTCATTATTAGTAGCTGAAATGTTAGCAAGTCCATTTGTCAAAATTCTGGCATTGTATCATCATGTAGACTTAACTTGGTTATCTAACTTATCATCAAACTGAAATCATCCCTTACTCTTAATTCTCGTGTCTAACGCAAAAAGAGAAGAAAATCCGAGTGCCAATATACACGGCAATATACACTTATGGCATGAACATTACTGTACCCTGTCAGAAAAGCCACTTCTACAAGCTTCTTCTTAGTGCATCAGTAAGCAGAAAGTGAATACACAGCCACATTCAGCTCCAGTGCCAAACTCTTAACAATATGAAGGGAGTTATTTTTTTTTCGTTCATTAAAATTATTTTTTATTCATAGTGTATGGAATCCCACTCTACGTTAAGTATGGATTATAGATATATCTATACTGTATGTGTCTATCAAGGTATTTCAGTCATCTAGGGCATTTTGATTGTCTAGTATTAGTTGTAATTATACTTGAGTTATAGTCATGGTTCTACTTGTCTGAGAGTTAGTATACTGTACAATCACATGCAGTAGGAGGCAAATCTTAGCTCTAAGGGTTTAGCTTGATCACAAACACTGCAGTTAATATGAAACCAAACTGGATAAAACTCACTTTTAAAAACTCACTGTTAATTTATTAAATACAGTTACATGCCTTTTCGATTCCTCTACAAGGAAATTCAGATGCAAGCTAGAAAGTTAGCAAACTAGCTAGTGATGTTAACTAGCCTAAAAGGGTAGCTAACTCAATACAGGATAAATCCTTGTTATAATTAGCTCTTTTAATTTTATTATTATTATTATTATTATTATTTTTCTTTTTTCTTTTCATAATCCCAATTTTGTTTAAGATGTTCCAAGACAGAGGACATCTTGCAAAATATAAAGCATGTAGCTAGCATCAGGCTGGCTATCAATGTTAACTAGCCTAAAAGCATAGCTAACATAATCAATAAACAAGATATTAAACTGCAGTTTTTTCTTTTCTTTTCAACATAATCTTCATTTTGTTCAATGTAAGTGTTCCAAAGCTTAGTCTGGATTTGTTAAGAACAAAAGTTTAATTTTAATATACTGTATGTTGTATTTTAAAGGCTTTTTATTTATTTATTATTATTATTTTTTTCAAATGCCACCATGCAGTAGGATTTACCATGACCTGATGGATAATTAATTGGGAATCCTGAAAAATAATTGAAAAATGATCTTGACACATTAAAATTCGTTATAATAAGTGCAGTAAGCATTTACAACGGTACTTAAAGGCAAGTGCTTGTGTTTAATGGCCAGTCTTGAATGTTTCTATTCAAGATGAATTTGGCTAATCTCAGAGGCGTGAATGCAAGTAATTTTGCTAATCTGCATAATGCACATCCAGCAAATTGATTTCAATGGGTGCTTAGGCCATCTCTGGAATTGTCCCCATATTCAGTAAATTGATTTTTTACACCCCAAATCTGCTTGTTTATAAGGGTACTGCTGATTTGTTCTTCTGGAAATTAAAATGATTTCTCCTTACTTTTATCATTTTTACATTAATTCACATTTATTTTTTCATGCTTTATGGTTATTTATTTTTATTAACTAGACTATTTTATTTATAGATTAGGCATGTGCTATAACTAAGACAGCTGTTACTTAATGTAACATTCACATAATCCCTGTAGGTTTATGAATTATTTTCATTTCATCAGCAGCTTTCATTTATAGACTATAGCTAACTTTTACTCTTTTACTATCACAACCAACTAACTAGCATCTTCAACCAGCCCCAATGCAATGACACTCAGTAACACAGATCTCATGTGCTTGAGTCCAATCTTTTTTACTAACTGCAAAGCTAATGCAAATGGGCATCCAGGATACAGCATGCTGAATCTTGAAACCTAGTTTGACAAGGATCTCCTGGGTGCTACATACTGTACTGTACCATCACAAATAATACTTAATAAATAGTAATACACAAATAAAATAAATCCTAAACTCAAAAAAACAGAATTACCATTCCTCTTGGAAACATAGCTACACAGGTGAGCCATAACTTTAAACCATTTACATTAAAACAACCTAAGTTTTATGTTTTCCATGTGCCACTGGGCAGCACTGGCCCCTTGAGCATGGCTTTTGGGCGGGGGGGCTGTAGTGACTGGCAGCAGGACATTGCCAATGCATCCTTTGGGTGCTGTGGGTTGCAGGGTGGGGTCTCCATGGAGTGGAATTGTTTGTCCATGGGGTCGATCGAGATGGGATCTGGCGAGTTTAGAGGCCAGGTTAGTGGCCTTGGGCTCTTTGCCTGCCTTTGTCTGACAGGCTGTGGTGCACTGGCCTTTCTGCTGTGGCAAGAATTAACTTTTTCAGCTATTTCTGTTGCATTGGCATTTCTGTAGGATCAGAATGGATAGGCTGACCTTAGTTGACTGCAGACAGGAGTTAGACCTGGGTGACCATGATCCTGTCACCAGTATACTGGTGTATAGTGATCAATGTTGTTCAGTTCACCTGGTGGTGGTGTTAACATTATGGCTGATAGGTGTATAGTCACTATGCATTACTATATATCTGTTCTAATGAATCAAAACATACATACAAACATGACTAGTTTCTTCTCTCAGCTGTTTGTTCTGTGTAATCGATTGGAAATCTGACATAATTCTAATACATTCTATAATATTCTTATACTTTACTAGTTTTGTCGCCTCAATGACAAGGAGGTCTTAATCATGCTACTCTCATTACCAGAGATCATTAAAAGCTGCTATACACACAGTGCCAGCAACTAATCCCTCGTTTTCCATTCATTCCTGGTGACTAATATTAATAACAGGGTTTCTTTTGTATAAACATTTTATAAAGTAGATTTCAAAAGGGGCTGTAAAATAATTGCTGTACCATGGTGCATGAAAAATGTCTCTCCATATGTGTATTTGGATGGATGACATGTCAGTTAGATAAACAGGTAGTAACCAGAACGGATTGCGGAGCATCAAAGCATATTTTGTGTGGAGGAATGGTTTGAACTTTGGCTGAGATTGATTTCCATTACAGATTAGAAGCTTCAGTGATAAACAAATGGAGCAGATATCAAATACTGTATATCTTGGCCAACCGATTACATTTGTGGTGTACTGTAACGAAATTTGTGTGCATTTTTTCACAGAACTCTTTCTTCAATATGATGGATTTTTATAGGAGTTAGTTAAATAAATATTCACTCTTAGATCCGGGGTCTCTAGTTCAATCCTCCACTTGGGTTCCTGTATTTTTGGACTTTTACACACACTGCCTCTGTATGTGTGAGGTTATTCAAGGTTCTATTCCCTTCTCAGACATCCTAAAGACAGGTTGATGCATGGACTGGTTATCCTAATTGCCAATAGGTGTCCATAAGTGTGTGAACAGTGGTCTAACAAAAGGTCCACTGACAGTGATAAATCAGTGCAATCACTATATGTAGATAGTTATGAAGAGAGCATAGTGTTGCTGTCTGCACTAATTAACTGCTTAGAATGGTATATTTTGCATTTCATTCATTATTCATGGCTGATTATGCAATGTTTGGGATTTCTTCATGTCAAAAAAATAATAATAATTATATGGTACTCAATGCATTGGTCATTAATGCATGCCCCTTGTCCTTGCACTGAAATGAACTCATTAATATCACTGCTTATGTGCACATTTACAATATTGTCATATTTTTGTCCACCTCCTTTAACAGTAACTTATTAGTCATAAGTTTTTATCAATATCAGCTTGATTCAAATAGACACTATGATCTATGATACCAAGGACAATGCATAAAGATGCATCAATTAAAAAAATGTTTTGGCACCCTCTATTTATTTTTTAATTGTAGAAAGATCACATTATTAAGTGTACTTTTTTATTAATTGTAGCTACTTAATCATGACAAATATGTTACGATGATATTACGTTAAGCATCACATTCATTATTTGAAGTGGATTGTGTAATGTTTGATTTCTTGACATGTTTATAAAAAAAATTGGATGCATTTTGCGCCCCCTTGTGGTGGCGCCTAAATAAGCCACAGTGACCTGCTTTGTCTGTTTTTTTTTTTCCATGCAAGAACTTACACTCAAGAAAGCAAGAAAACCTGTTCTAACCATCAGATTACCTTCAACTAATGCCTACAGTGGCTGTGTGCAAGCTTGTGGACTCTGTAAATTGACACAGATTACTTTGTGATTAAATGTGTGGCGTAAAAATAAATTATTTATGTCGAATAACATAGTGTCCTGTCATGATTCTGTTCAGCTTGAAAAAATGGTTCTAGTGATTTTCTTTTTTAAGAAAACGAGTCTGTCTGGGAATGATTCTCTTTAAATGCAGAGTGATTTTATAAAACAAAATACGTATAAATCACATTATTTGCTTGTAAACTGTCTTCCCTGGGATTGTTTTAAATAATACAATGTGCAGTGACAATTAGTTATAAAAAGAAAATAAATACTACAGTTTAGGTTCTTTGTACTGTAGGTATCTGTTTGCCCTATGATGCCTTGTTTATATATGGAAGTAATTAATGCTCATATTATGATTATTTAAAACTGGCAGCATGGTGGCTTAGTGGTTAACATTTTTGCCTCTAGGGTCTGGGTTCGATTCCCCACCTCGCGGTCTGTGTTTATGGAGTTTGCATGTTCTTACCGTGCTTGATGGCTTTCCTCCAGTTTCCTTCCACAGTCCAAAGACATGCAGATTAGGGTAATTGGCGTTCCCAAATCGGCCATTGTGTTTGAAGGACAATCACGCATTGAGATTGGAACCTGACTCCTTAAGTAACTGCCACAGAAACTACAGTTATATGTCCACAGTGGGGAATGTAAGTTGTCTGAACTTTTATAAAGATATGCACTGCATGACCAGAGGTATATGGACAGGTTGAACATATTATTCCAGATTTATTCCCCCTTTGCTTTTACAATAATCCTCACTCTTCTGGGAATGCTTTCCTTTAGATTTTCAAGCATTCCTGTGGGAATTTCACCTGTTCATTCATCTACAAGAGCATTAATGATGTTGCAAGGAGTTCTGGGCATCCAGTTGGCTTCCAGTTAATCTCACAGGTGTGTAGTGGAGTTGAGTTTTTTTAGGACACTCGATTTCTTTCAGTAGAACCTTGGTAGACCATGTCTCCAAGGACTTCGATTTGTGTACTGGAACATCGATATGCTGGCATTGGTTTGGCCTGGTTTGGTACATTGTAATGCTACCATATACAATGACATTATAGACAATTGTGTGGTTTAAACTTTGTGGCAACAGTTGGGGAAGTGGGGAAACACTACATATAGATATTATAGTGAGGTGTCCACAAATGTTTGGCCATTCAGGGTGCTATAAAATGATTTCGAGTCCAATGGCGCCATCTAGTGGTGGAAAAAAGACATTTTCACTAGCGATACTAATACGTTTACGCCATGACATGAATTCAGCTCAAATAACTATTTTAGATATATTGAAATAAAAAATTACACCAACTACGTGGTCAATTTTGTCTTGACGACACATGTGACTAAAAAATAGCAAAGCTTCACAAATCTTTGTTTTTGATGTTTAAAAATAAAGAAGCACAGAAGCACGCTTTGCTGTTGGCTGAACCGAACATCCCATGATCCTTTGCTTTGTTTTTGTGAAGTACACTGCGTATGTGCGTATTTTCGATAACGTTCCTAAGTTATTTATTTACCAACTGGTTTTATAGAGTAGTTGTACTGTGAACACTGTTACTTACAGATTTAAAACAACATTAAGTGATTGTGCAATAGGTTGGCCGGAGTTAATGTGCCCACCGTTCTCGGGATACTGGGTACATTTGGAGTGTCAGGACGAACGCAGACGGTTTGTTTAAAAAGGGCATCTGTCGTGATTGACACAGTAAAGGCAGGGCATTTCTGCTGTTACTGCGGAATCGCTATCAAGAGATTTCGGATGCATAATTTTTACTAACTAGGGCTGCTGATAACCGTGTGTTTTGGCGCCCCGAGATTGCTGGTTAAAAAAAAGCTTTTAATTATTTCATACATAATCGTAGTGTTGTGTTTGAAGTTTGTATGTTTTTCCTAAACTTCTACTATTTATACATTCCAGTTAACGTGATGAAACTGATATTCATTCTAAGTAAGAATTTCACCAAAAGGTTTGTTTAATGAAACTTCATGTAATGGTTAAATTAACTGACATTTAATGGACGGATTTTGTAAAAAAGACCGTAACGTCTTAAGCAGCAAAACTAATATGCACCAAAGTATGTGTCTGGTGGAAATTTAATACAGTTCCCCATCCAAATAATACCATTCCTACAGTAAAGCATGGATGGGGTAATATCCTGCTATGGTTTTTTCCCCCTCTTCAGCGGGGACTGGAGCAATTGTCAGGATAGAAGGAAAATGAATATGATAAATACCATCAAGTGCTTGAGGAAAATGTGCTGCCCTCCTCCAGAAAGTTGTGAATGGGAAGAAGGTTTACTTCCAACATAACAATGACCCAAAGCACACAGCAAAACTGACCTGGTTGAAGGAGAAAAAGGTGAAATGTTGTATGGCGTAGTCAGAACCCAGACTTAAACCACATTGAAAATATGTGTAATGACTTGAAGACTGCAGTCCACAAACGGTCAGCATCAAATTGACCTCAACTTGACCAGTATTGCAAAGAAGAGTGGGCCAAAGTCTAGATTATTTTTCCTTCTGACATGTTGCCGTTATAATTTTTACGTGGATGTTAAAAGTTGCACAGAATAAATACAGCTGGATAACACAAAAACTGTGTCTTCATTTAAGGCTGCAAAACAACAAACGGTGATTATTTTAAAGGGAGTGATTCTTTTCTATACCCACTGTGTATATATATATATTACTATTACATATATATTATATATTACATAACTAATAAAATAAGGGTTAGTTTTACTGAACATTCTGCAAAACCAGTCACAGTTTTGTTGCTTCTGCATCTTTTTTCATGCATGCAAATCCCAGATTTCTTTTTTTCTTTTTACATAAAAGTCTTTTACATAAAATTCTGGTTCATTCTCTAACCTACAAATATTTCCCAGTAATTTTTTTTTTGCTGTAATATTAATATTTGGAAATCAGATTTCCTTTTGAGTTTTTGAGGAAGATGAGAGAAAATTTGGAAAGACATTTTGCTATTAAAAAGTTTTATTTATTTATTTATTTAATGATTCTTTCATTTATTTATTTGTTAGTAAAGTCCACCACTGATGTTGTGCAAAGACGTCTGTAGTACAGTCTGTGTTCCAGTTCCCAAAGGTGTTCAATGGGGTGGAGGTTAGGGCTCTGTGCAGGACACATTGTCATGCTGGAACAGGTTTATGCTTTACCCCTTAATCCCAGTAAAGGTAAATGCAAAAATGTATGCACCAAAAGTCTTTACGTTTCTGAACAAGTAATGTTTAGTCATTAAAATAATTTGTTGATTGTCATTTAGGTGGCTTTAACGGTAATATCTAACCTAGTGGTAGAATGAGAGGGTTGACCTCAACTGAACTTCGATTAGCACAAAGATATATTCCAGAAGGCCCAGGTCAACCAGGTTAAGACTCTGTTAATGTTTTAGTCTCTAATTTAAATCGAACTATAATTCTGTTCATGGTAGAAATGGATCTTTAAAGAATCCTAGCTATTTGTTTCTGTGACAGCCTACCCTCAGACTGACCAGCAAATGCCAAAATGAAAAAAAGAAAACAAGTAGTCCGAATAATGATATAAAATATCGGTTCGTATATTTAAACATAAAACTATGGGTCTATGAGTCCAATTTACTTCTTGCATAAAACACTTTCTGTCAAAAGCTTACAGAGCAAAGAGAACCTCTGCTTCTACCAGGAAGTCTAAACCTGACATAACTGCGCATGCGCACAACGCTTTCGGGGGAAAAAAAAGGATGCCTCCGACGTCGATGTGAACGGTAAGGCAAACAATAAAGATCAGATTTCATTATATTAAAACCACATAAATGTTAGCGAGATTGTAAAAGCGGGTGTTGTGAGAAGTTTGTGATCACCCCGACCTCGGCTCTGCAGCCCCCCGGCATGGCGGAGCGGCGTGGCCGTGCTTGTTCAGTGTGCGTGCCGCCGCACGGGGACACGTCATTTCGAGGCGTACAAAAAAAAGCTGAACGTAACGTACGCGTTCAAGAAACAAGCGGCGACACGCAACGTAAATGCGTGATCCGACGTTCAGTCGGGTTCATTCCCTCAGCCGGGTTCATTCTTAACGCAGGATTCCGTTTTTCTTTTTTTCCCTTTCCTTTTCTTATTTAAACCCTTGTCCAAACAACAATAAGCTTACCATTTTAGCTTAGCATGCTAATTTGAAGTAACCGTGGAGTTAACACGACAGTTAGCTAACCTTAACTAGCAAGCGAGCTTTATCCTGCTAACGTAAATGAAAGCAACCAGCTAGCATTGGAGCTAAAATACGGCCTGAACACAAAATATTTCACTTAGAAACCCAAACTTACAAAACAAAGGATTATATCAATTATATCTTACAATTAACACAATTGTAAGAGCTGTAGGCAATAAATTAATAAATGAATACAAAAAAAAAAATAAAGTGAATTAATGCAAACACTAATCAAACATTTGCTAATAAATGTAGTGTTTTACATAACCTTCGTTTATATATATATATATATATATATATAGTACAGCATGAACATAGCCTTTCCCTGATTTCATGTATATATTACACAAAACCTACATATTGTATTTAAAAAAGGTCAATTTATTGGTCTCAGTTATGGCTTAACATTCGTGTTTATACACTGATACACCCACCTAATATTGTGTAGGTCCCCCCATTTTGTCACAATAACAGTAATGCACAATGTGTTCTGACACCATTCTGTCACAACCAGCAGAATAGACCTCTAGTCACCACAATTTGGCCCTTGTCAGTCACTCAAGTTCTTATGCTTGCCATTTTTTTTCTCCGTCCAATACATCAACATCAGGAAAAAGGTTTACTTGCTGCATAATACTGTATATCTCACCCAGTTTCAGCCGCCATTCGTAAGAGATATTGAAAATGTAGCTACTGTAAGAAGGGCCAGATTGTGATGGCTAGACAACTTGCTCAGAGCAGCTCCAAAACTGCAGCTCTTGTTTGATGTTCCCAGGCTGCAGTGGTTAGCACCTGCCAAAAGTGATCCAAGGAAGGCAAACCAGTGAACCGGTGGCCAAAGTTCACTAATGCACATGTGGATTGAATGCTGGCCTGTGAAGATCCAATAGAAGAGCTACTGTAGTTCAAACTGAGGTTTATGGTTAATGCTAGTAGGGGCAGTGGTAGTTCAAAGGGCTATTTTAACATAGTTACTGATCAGAAGGTCGGCGGTTCAAGGCCCAGCTCCACCGTTGCCATTTACCATTGAGCACAACCTCCTATCTGCTCTAAGGGCACTGTATCATGGCTGACCCTACACTCTGACCCCAGTTACGCTGAGATATGCGAAGAAAGAATTTCACTGTGCAGTAGCGTATATGTGACAAATAAAGGTTTAACTTAAAAAAAAAAAAAAAAAAACTAGTTCCCATGGAAACGTGTCAGAACATGCAGTGCATCACTGTTTTGGTGGCAAAAGTGGGGGTGGGGGACGACCTACTCAAAATTAGGTGGGTGGTCATAATGATAAGGCTGATCAGTATATCTCGCATAGTGTTTACTTTTATTATTTTCTCTCATATTTGAAAGATTGATGATACACCTAAGATTGGACACCACTCCGTCTCAGGGCAACCTTACATAATCGTTCACACAAAGGTGAAATTTTATTTAAAGGCAGTTCACTTCCAGAATGTTCTTCAGGAGATGAAGGAAACCAGACTCAACAATCCATTGCAAAGATAACCTATGAACTGCTATGACCTGCTCTTTTTTTTTTTTTTTTTTTTTAGTTAAAAAAGTTTCAAACATGGTAAAAAAATGTTTTTGATGGTCTGGATTTCTCACAGACTTCCTGACGAAACCACCTCAATGATCTATGATATCAAGATTGCACTGGCTTGCGATAAACTTTGATACTTGAAAGCATTTAACCTTAAAATCAAAAACTTTCCTAGAACATTAGAAAGACTTTACAGTGGGTCTCTGTTCTCTTTACTAGTGTGGCCCAGAGGAAGGACATGGCAGGGACAGAGATGACCGTGTCCATGGGCGACGTGGTGGTGATGAAGGCCACTGATGAAGAGGAGGTTGTAGCAGGCGATTCTACCAAGACGCAAGTCATTCTTCAGCTGCAACCTGTCACACCTGGGTGGGTCATCTACTCCTGAACACCTATACTAACTGCATGTGTGACCAGACATGTAGACAGCAGCCTCATGTAAATGTATTCCAACATCACTAGCATACAGTTTAATCAAACTGGGATAAAAATATGGATCGTACTGAGCAAGATAAAGCTTAGGATCATGAAGCAGAAAGAAATCTGATCTTCTATAATACACGTGGAATAACAAACAAAAAATAAAGTGTATTTATTGAGGGCGATTGGCTTGCGTTAGGCAAAACAAAGCTCTCAGCATTACATTACCATAAATGATGCCTCAGGGTCAGTATGAATAAGCCTCTTCTATTTATTCTCTTATCTCGAGTAGGTCTGACAGTGTCAAGGAAGCAGCTGAAGTAGACGACCTCTAGCATACAAAGACTCCATAAAACAATAATGGAGGCCTAATTATACTGTTGCAGGTTTATTGATTTAGCCTGTACAACACGTCCAGCACTTTTGCATAACTCAGAACGTATTGATATTTTCACAATTTACATTTTCTGTGGCACTTCTCTTATTTATACACTTACTTATATATATATATATATATATATATATATATATATATATATAAAGAGAAGTAAAAGTTTTATTAGTGTAAACAAAAGTTATGTATGGAACTGGTCCAGTCCTGAAGTTCTGATCAATTACATCAATTCCATCCTGGTACACAGCATAGTAGTTTGTTTGTTTATTAATTGACATTTTTATTATATTGCCTTTTATCTAAATGGCATGACATATAATCAGTTTTATGCTAATAATATGCACAACCTACTGTAAGTTATTGCTAATACAGCAGGTGAAATACAGCAGTTGAGTTTAAAATGGGTTTCAAAACGCACACGGCATACCACGACTTGTACGATTTGAAGGAATACTCCATTTCACTGATTAAGTGCGCAAAAACGTAAGTTGCATTCAGGTTTTTGTAATGTTAACATCAGATAAATGCAGCCTTAACACTGACACGTGTTAAGAGGAGTTGCTCGAAGGTGGAAAATTGTGCAAAAGGTTTCAGAATTCCCTTTTGGATTGTACTGTATAGAGGAACAGGCAAATGCATAGTGGGTGCTGGACATTTGCTTTTTTTTTTAGTTTTGTCCGAGGCCTAATGTAGCTGACATGTAATGCAAGGCTTTCATGCATCAATAAAGGCTTTTATTTAAGCATGTATCTGTCTGTGTGCTTCTACAGGACTGAAGATAATGCAGTAGAGACAACTTCAACAGGTAGTACAAATGTTCTGTGCTTTTACACACAAACTTGCAACTAAATTCCTAACTAGGTTTTTTTATTTTAAGTTTTCATGCCAACTTTCAGATGTCAGAGATTTTTTTTTATTAGTTTTGTTCTCAATTCTTTATTAAATGTTGTTTTTAGTTTTTTAATCTATACATTTTTATGTTCAATGTAAAGTGTCCCTGGGTGCTTGAAAGGTGCTTATAAATAAAATGTATTATTATTTGTATTAAATACAGCATGCAAACCAAATGTTCAGTTCAGAACTTCATTTCTATTCAGATTTGCATCAAACAACATACTGTGTTTACAACATATTCAATTCATGCAAAAAAAAAAAAAAAAAGTGTTATTTTGGTCTCGGCCAAGACATTTTAACCTTGAGGGCTGGCACACAGCATTAATGGTGTTTATGTTTTTTTATTTTATTTTTATTTTTTTTATAGATGATGTTTTGACAACGGGTGAGGAAGTTGAGCTGGGATACCCTATTACATGTGGCGAGAGCAAAGCTATTCTTCTGTTCAAGAAATTTGTCTGCCCAGGGATTAATGTCAAATGTGTGAAAGTGAGTGACCTTGGTTGAGTTTTTTGACATTTATAAGATTGTGGAAGTAGAAATTAATAAGTGTGCTGCTTGAGAGTCTTATTAAATGAGCTGTTACTTTTCCACCTGCATTTAGAAACCAAATCCGTTTGCCTTATACAAATCTAATGTAAATGTTTAGAAATTGCATTGTGCTATGACTTTAAATCTCTCTCTCTCTCTCTCTCTCTCTCTAGTATGAAGATGAATTAATCAGCCCTAAGCAGTTTGTCCATATGTCTGGCAAAGCTACTCTTAAGGACTGGAAACGGGCCATCCGGATGGGAGGTGTCATGCTCAGGTATAGAGGAAAAAAACTATTATTCTGATATAAGGAGCTATAAATGGTTGTCCTTGAAATACCTTTCATACAGTATGTTTATGTTTGACTCAGTTTAATTAACCCAGTTTTTATACAGCATGGGGCAAAAAACAAAAGAACAAAAAAGTAAGCAAAGAAAAAGGTCCAGTTGCACATGTGACAGTCCTGCAGATTAAAACACCTTATTGATTAGAAAACTCCGACGGGAGCAGCCAGACTGCTTTAAACTGACAGGAAACTTAAATGGCCATTCTTTACAACCACAGTTAGCAGACAATCTAAATCTAATCTAATAGTGACAGATCAAACCTTAAGGCTCTGGTGTATAATTAGTTTAAGAACACAAATGTAAATAACTGGTTCAGTCCAACATTGTATATTGTTACTGAACACTTTTCCATACTGCTCAAATTAAAATCTAATATACATTTACAGTAGGTAATATTCTGCAGCAGGTTGTTTTGGCATAGAAACAAACCAGTAAATTATTATTTTTCTTGCATTTTCAAATAAAGAAGTGTTTAGTGGATGGGTAAGGATGCAAATTTGCTCTTGGTGTTTTATCCAGGTGAATTTTGACATACGGATTCCCAAAATGTAATTTTCTAAACCAATAGAAAACCAGAGGGGTTGTACAATAGTTGTGGTCTCTGCCTGCTAATTATGTTAATATTAATCAATATCCTAAACTCACTTCAATTGAATAATTTTATGAATTTCCATCTCTCTGTGTGTCTAGGAAAATGATGGACTCAGGTCAGTTAGATTTCTATCAGCACAGCACGCTGTGCACCAACACCTGCCGGAGTACCAAATTCGACCTCCTGATCAACAACACACGCTTCCCTCCTGACAGCAGTCTACTCAGTACTCCTTCATCATCCCAAGGTTAGACATTTACACACCAATCCAATTCTACATCACGATTAAGATTTTCACACTTTCTAGAAAGGTGCAGGAGATTCTTCAATCTCAACCCAATTATTTTGGGGAAAATCTTTTTTTAGTCGGTTATTTTTTGCTTTCCAGGGCAGGTCACTGTGGGTAACAGAGCGGAAGTAGTTATGATAGAAGAGAAGCCAGAGGAAGCGACAAGCTCTTTGGAGTGGCCTACAGCAAGTTTAGAGGCTACAAAGAAAAAGGAAGTGGTAGAGATATCGGGTACGTTTATTTATTCATTTTTTTCAAGACAATGCATTTCCTAGGCATCTTATCCTAAAGTGTTATAATTGCATGCACCTTATCAACCAGAGGAGACACTGAACTTCTGGAAAGGCATTGCAGACGTCGGTCTTATGGGAGAAGTGGTCAGTAACATTCGTACAGAGCTGCTGGAGATGCTGAGAGGGGTACAGCTTCGCTCTGACCAGACTAGTATACAAGATGTTGGTGAGCCAGTTGCACTAATCACGCTCAACACGTCCTAATCAGTCTGAATTAAAAGTTATCTTGGTAATCTGTCTTAAGCGGTCATTGATAATTTAATACTGTATATAAGGGTGATGTTTTTTTTCCTGTTATGCAGAAGTGGCAGTTCTGAGTAACCTTGCTCAAGTATTTGGCCTGCTGGACTCCATCAAATGCATCCTGAATATTCGGCGGCAAATGACTGACCTTGGACAGAAACACGTCCTCAAAATGTTAACCAGTGAGTAATGACCAGTGTTGGCGGACGTTACTTTTTAAAGTAACTAATTACATTACAAAATTACTGTCTTTAAAAAGTAATCAGTTACATTACAGTAGGGCTGCAACTAACGATTATTTTAATAATCGATTGAACTGTCGATTATTTTTTCGATTAATCGATTAATCGGATTAAAAACAAAACAAAAACAAGAAAAGCATTCATTTCCAACTCTTTATTCAAAAACAGAACTAAAATCTTTAGAAAGTGCACAAACATGTTGCTCCTTGAACTGTTATAATAAGAATAATAAAATAAAATAAAAATGGACTAACACAAAAAACATAGACATGTATGCTTTACATACAGAGTGTGTGTGTGTGTGTGTGTGTGTGTGTGTGTGTGTGTGTGTGTGTGTGTGTGTGTGTGTGTGTGTGTGTGTGTGCGCGTCTCTGTGATGGTGAAAGTAGAAGGGGTCTGTGTGTCATCCACGGTGTCTAATGACGCACGCACACACAGCAAGCAAAGAGCAGGCTAAGCCCTGAGCAGAGAGAGAAAATGGATTTTTAACATCTCTAATGAGACTTGCTTTTGCTTTACACACGCGCTGTACACACACAAAAATACAATATGTTTTACACACACGTGTTATAGTAAACAGTACACGCGTGCATGGATGTTGATTATACCAGTAAGACCCTGTCTATGAGGCGCCGAACTCTGCTAGCATCAGTGCACGAGACTGAGTGTGTTCACTCCGTTCCGCGCTCAACTAAAGTCTTTTTTTTAATAAATCAAATGTCCAAACCAAATTCGTTGCCAATGGTTTTAGTAATCGATTTTTATCGATTTAATCGATTCTTTGTTGCAGCCCTAGTTAAGAGTGCTGAATGCTAACCGTTGGTTTACCGACTGTCAAGAATTCAAGTAAAAAATTACTAGACAACTGTGACTTACTAACAATTAAATCAGGAAGCCGAAAGGAAAAAAATCGTCAGAGAAAATGTCTGAGATTTGTTCTGTAAAACTGGGCATTATGAAATTTAGATGTTGTGCAAATGCCATATTACAGTAAAGTAGTGTAAATACTTCACAAAGCTATACTGGCTCCTTCAGCATGGGTGTAGTGTATGATAGCAACATGCTTGAATTGTGATTACTGATTTTTCCCTCTTTATATTTAATCTTTTTAATATTTATTAAAAATATGGGGGGGGGGATTAAACTTGTATTTAATCCCTCATATGTTTAATCTTTTTTTTTTTCCACTTCTAAATTGATATTTCTCTTTTAGCTCTTGCTGCTCATATCAATAGCACTGGTTTTGCTGCATTTGAAAGCATGATGAACGTCACAGTAATATTTCTGATAGAAAACAACACAATATTCGAAATCTAAAAATATTCTAAAAGCTCACAGTCAAAAGATGTGTGAGCGCTTTTTAACTCTGTTACAAACCTAAGGAACCCTAGATATACTGTATGTGATCAGACTCTGTATGAAAGGACTGTAAGAGGCATGTGTGTGTATAAATAAATGTTAATATGCTGATGTTTTGAGGTTGTATTTGCAATGTGCTGTCGTCCTTCACTCATTCAGCTTTATCCCAATGTTATTTTATCAACTTAATCCTAGTTCTCAAAAACAACATTGTCCAGATTGTGACAAGTTACGCCGTGTCACAACTTAATTACAACTACATAACTTTATACAATGTTACGGTTCCTGTACTGTATATGTATACCCTTATAAGATGCACTGTGAACACCATTTAGTATTATGCTTTGCCAAACTTTTTTCTGTTTGAAGACATTGATCAAATACAGTAGCTCTGACGTGCTAATAAACAGAAATAGTAAAAAGAAGAAGAAGAAAATAGAATAATTAAATTATGTGTGACATGTACCTTACAACACAGCTGGGGTCAAATCACAGGGTCAGCCAGGATACAGAGTCCCTGGAGTAGACAGGGTTAAAAGCCTTGCTCAAGAGCTCAACAGTGGAAGGCTTAAACCCCCAACTTTATAATCAGTAATCCAGTAACCCACAGCCTTAATCAAGTGAGCCGCCACTGGCTCAGAACAGATACTACACTTGATTTTAGCCAAAAGGCAGAGAAATGATACTGATCTGATCGACTTAATAGCTGTTTCCATGCACCTCATGCTTGGTTTCTGTCAAGCCCCTCTTCACCTCAGTGACATCACATCCTGAATCCTATTGTTCATGAAGGGGAAATTCCTTAATGCAATTTCAAAAGGAACAATCAAAATAAGCCTAGTTCTACTTACTGTATGAGCAATGTTATAAGGGAGGCTATTGTCTTACAGCTGTCCTGCTAAAGCTGGGAATGCAATCATTAATCCTACTGACAACTAAATAATGATGCAGATGCAATTTCCCAGCATCGTCTTAAAGTAACAGTAGCCTGAGAAATGTTAAGGAGTATTACACCAAGGTTTGCTATATCTGTCAGCTATTTCACGCAGTGTTTATTCACAGTTGAAGAAGTTCAACACAGCTTCTCCCTCAATCAGCAGTCTAAAAACAGAAGCCTGTTACTGATAAGACGGTCTGAATAACGCGTCAGGAATGTCTCCAACACTGGAGTCACTGATTCAATGGGATTGACCACTGAACAGGTCACTCTGAGGCTGTCTGAGACAGACAGTGCCTGAGACAGACAGTGCCTAAAGGTTTACTCAAAAAAGATTTATACTTAAAGAAATATGCCAGAACTTTTAAACTTTTAATGTTTATCCCCTGTAATTGTAGTGTATGAGCAAGTATTACAAACAAGAAGTTCCCTATACTGAGAAATAAACTAGAAATCTTTAAAAACAAAAAAAAAGAAAAAGGAGTAAGCGCATTTGCAAAAATACAAACTTTATACCTATTTGATGAAAAAATCTAAAACCATCTGTCATGTGCTAATGAGAAAACCCATCTCATTTTGTATACAACATGTATACCCTGCTATTAGTAGTCATAATCAGTCTGATCATGCATTACTGTAACATGCATTATTGTAATATTCCTTGTAAGCCAAAGTCTTAGTCAAAGAATCAAAGTCTACACCAAAGCTGAAATTTTCTTGTTCCTTGATTTTATGTATTTGATCCTAGTTTACATTCTACAGTCCTGATTACAGATTATTCCTACCTGACTTTGCCTGCCTCGCCCTACTACGAACTCTGATTTAGATTTTTTTCCCCGCCCCAAACAAAGCTCATATCTAGTTTACACACTTGCATCCTGACGCCCGCTGCTTAAACCAGGTCTCTGCTATTTAACTCTTAACCTCTTTCCTGTTCCTTTCTTGCCAAGGAACTGAGGAAATGCATTCAAGATCCCGAGTACAGCTCTTTGGTTCTTTGTTCCTGAGTGACATTGTTATTGTTAAATCTACACAATAAAAAGGAGTGTGCATTGATCCTAACCTGAATGGCAATGGATTAGTATTCACAAGCCTGTTGACTTCGTCCTTGGAACATATGCATACATACAGCAAATATCTAATATCATTTTGTATTTTATACATTTATTATTGTTTTTTTTAAATAACATGTTGTAAATTTCCAACCACTTGCATTACAGATCTGGATGGAAAGCTGCTTGCCCTGGAAGTTGTATGATGTACAATGGTCAGTGCCCAAACCGATTGAAACATCTTCATCAAAGCCATAACTGCAGCATAATAACAGTAGAGATGCAACTACTGCTGACTATTCATTATCCTACCTTTGATGCTGTGTGGTCACTAAGCAAACACAGACACAGCTGCAGTGCCTACTATGAAGAAACAGGAAATAAGCTTACCCCCGTAACCAGATGAGCACCTTGACAACACTGGAAAGATAAATGAGGTGGCAGCGCGCATTAGACAAACACAAAAGCAAAGGAACCTTTGGTCATAATCATGACATTGAAAGCTGATGTAACCAAATGGTATAATATAGTACAACAATATTTCCTCTTCTTATAATGAATGGAAATAGTCTTACAGTTAATATACAGTGGGGAAAATAAGTATTTAGTCAGCCACCAATTGTGCAAGTTCTCCCACTTAAAAAGATGAGAGAGGCCTGTAATTTTCATCATAGG
>JAQMYJ010000021.1:11275781-11286016 GCA_030014305.1 Clarias laeviceps
TACGCACACACATGTGGTCACAGTGTTATAGTAAACAGTACACGCGTGCACGGATGTTGATTATACCAGTAAGAGACATGCATTAAGACCCAGTAGCCTCCGCCATGTATCTTTCCTCTTCCGCTCGTTTAAAAAAAAATATATTGCCTCGCCCTGTCTGAGGCGCCGAACTCTGCTAGCATCAGTGCGCAAGACCCAGTGTGTTCACTCCGCTCCGCGCTCAACTAAAGTTTTTCTTTTAAATAATCAAATGTCTCCGCATCGCGCGACACAATGAATCGATTATGAAATTTGTTGCCAACGCTTTTAGTAATCGATTTTTATCGATTCGTTGTTACAGCGTTACTTTCTGAAAAATGTAACTAGTTAGAAAATGAAAACTCCTTTGTGATTCCTCATGCATGTTGTTTTAGTCAAGACTCGGCGAAGTTTGGCTCATAATCTGTTAACTACTTAATACCCCTATCTCACCTACATGGTTTCGCACGGTGACCGTAAATACGGTTTATCATGATTCACCGCAAGTTTTCCATCTTTCCGCGCGTCGGTCCTCGCATAATCAAACCGCATAGGTGAGATAGGGGTATAATAGATGGAGGCGGGTTATCGGGGGCAGGGCTTGTAGGACGACTTTCACACACACACTGTGTGTTCACTGGATTGGGAATGACTGCTGTCTGGTTTACGGATTACATAAATTGTCTAAATTTTTTAAAATGTAACTAAATAACAGAGTACTTAAATGGCGGATCTAATGCGTTAGATTACTCAAAAAAGTAATCCAAGTACTCTAACGCCTTACACCCAACACTGGTAATGACTGAAAATTGGGAAAGTTTCCTACAAGAAGGTCTCAAACATTGTAGTGTTTGAATTTGCCCTAAAGTGATGGGCAAATTCAACAAATTATTTGTTTTTAAGGACTGTAAAAAAAAAAAAAAAAAAGTTGCATGGCAGCACCAACACTGTGTTGAACCGCTTACATCA
The DNA here is from genome assembly GCA_030014305.1 of Clarias laeviceps. Taxonomy (NCBI): domain Eukaryota; kingdom Metazoa; phylum Chordata; class Actinopteri; order Siluriformes; family Clariidae; genus Clarias; species Clarias laeviceps. The sequence goes on from JAQMYJ010000021.1 coordinate 11,276,769, forward strand.
GGGACTGGGGTGCGGGATTATCATGACCAGCTAAATGTTTTGACCACCATCTTTAAAAAAAAAATACTCAATATGCAATGGGAAGCTCAGATGCTAATATTCTAATAAAGATATAAAGATGTACTGCTTGCAAAGCCATGTTGATATTTGCCATTGTTGTTGCTGTGCTAGCTTTTGTTATTTATTTTTTTGCCACAAGCATTGATGTTGGCATTGCTGGGAAAGTAGAGATGTACACGGACTGTACAGTGACATAATAAGGTTAATCTTAGCCAGAACAAAGCCAGTTTTTTAGGAGGTTAACTATTGAACCTGGCACTAGCACCAGACGTAAACTAGCACCTGGTTCACTTTGGTAAAAAAGGGGTACCAGAGACCTACAGAGAAAGGCCACAACCTACTTGCAAGTAGTTAGACACTTGCCTGCTTTGTCTAAATGCCAGTAATGTGCAAGCAAGTGGAAAAATGTTTCTCACTGAAGTTTAAAACACTAGGCCTAAACCATTTTATTATTTTTTTTAATTATAATTTCAATAGTATACAGCAGGGTAGTACACAGTGGAATGTTCCCCAGGACAGCATGCACTTAAGGAAATTTCGAAATGCTGCGCATGAATTAATGATTCCACTGTCGGACCTGGGTATTAGGTCTTAACTAATTTGCTACAGTATGAGCACAAATAAAAAAAACAACAACACACTGCTAAGTCAAGTCAAGTCAAATCAAATGTATTTGTATAGCTCATTAAATAACAACCACATGGTTGACCTAAGTGCTTTAAATTCAGTTCAATTCAATTTTCAAAACAATTGTCATTGTCGCAAAGCAGCTTTACACAATCAAAAGAATTATTTAAGTCTGTATGGAATGTAAGTGTGCATGAATCAAGATGAGCAGATTTTCCCTGTTCCTTTACAATTGTAAAAAGAAAATTTGTGAAAATAATCAAAAACATTGAGTAAAAAATAAATAAATGGAAAAGAGAAATAAAATTGTCCTACAATTTTGCATGATTAAACAGAAAATAAAACAGAGGACGAAAGCATGTAAAATCTGCTTATAAACAATGTTGTTCCATAATGTTAATCTTAAATAAACAACATTTGTGAAATAACAAAGATATATTCAAGTTTAAAATTTACATACTTAAATTAGAAATATTATCATTCATATCATTTCTAGATATTAAGTACAATTCTCCACACAAATTTTGGCTGGCTAGTTGTATATTATTTATATCCTGACTGCAGTCATTCAATGGTTCAGGACTGCAATTTCCTACAGTCTACCTGAGCCTCCAATAATGAACTGGACTCCATATTAACTTAAACACATCTCTTGTTATACTGAACTTCCAGCCTCCTAACACACAGTATGATGCAGATCAATCCCTGCTATCCATTTTCACCCAAATGAGGATGGGTTCCCTGTTGAGTCCGGTTCCTCCCAAGGTTTCTTCCTTCTGCCATTTCAGGGAGTTTTTCCTTGCCACTGTTGCCGTCGTCCTCGGCTTGCTCATCAGGGAAAATCTGATCATTTTGATTCATACAAACTTAAATAAATCTTTTGATTTTGTAAAGCTGCTTTGCGACAATTGTTAAAAGTGCTATACAAATAAAATTTAATTGAATATACTATAAAATATGTACAACTGAGTTTTAGCCAAACCATTATTTCAAGAGAGTGGTTGAAAATCTGCATTATTGTTAGCCGAAGACATACCAAGATAGACCAAAGTTTTGTTTCCACTTTAAAAGAGTATTTGGAATAAAGTTATATATCAGAGATAGCCCGAAGATCAGATGGTAAAGCATTCCATAATTTCGGGGCGGTCACCGCAAAGTCCCGATCACTCCAACGGTGGTAGAATGAATTCAGTTAAATACTCCAGTGCTAAACCGTGAAGAGCTTTAAAACAAACAGTATCATTTTAAAATTAATTCTAAAACGAACTGAAAGCCGGTGTAGTTCACAAAGAACTGGAGTAATGCGTTCATACTTAGAGGTGTTCGAGTTGCAGTCTTTGAATTGATGACTGATTGATGTCCATGAGTAAGGCATTGTAGTAATCTAGTCTTGTGCTGATAAAAGCTTAGAGATGATTAAAAAAATATTTTTTTAATAAGATGAATTTGACTTTAGACTGCCAATTTTAAGATTTAAGACATTTATATGGGTAGGTCACCAATAACTACTGTCAAAGATATTAAAGCTGCCTTATTGATTAACCCATTAACCAATCTACAATTGGTGAAATGAGAACATGCCCAATGAAGATGATTTACATTTCAGCTGTCTATGTTTGTGTTTGTTAGACCTGGAACAGCAGCTGGAGGAGCAGAAGAAGCAGCAAGCTCAGAGCTGGTTGGTCTCATCTTCATCCTCCCCTCCTCCACCAAAGCGCGCTCCTAAACGGCCTTGCCTACAACGGCCTGCCTCGGCCACAGTGCTCCAACCCCTAACGCTCCACTCACCCCAGTACACTCTCATCTCCCCCATCACCCTCTCCTCTGTATGCCAACCCATTACCCTGCCAGGCCTGGCACAGCCACCTGGTGCGGTCACTCTCTTCACTCACGTTCCACAGCGTGACGGCAAGACCGAGACCTTAACGTTGGTGGAAACGATGGCCACACAGGAGCCGGCACAGCTGAGCACCGTGGATCTCAGTGCGGTGGGAACAATGGGCACGGTGGAACTGGGAGCAGCAGGTGCAATGGAAATGGCAAACACAGTGTTAGTGCAGGATCATGAGAGCCAAGCAATTGAGATCAACCTGCAGATGGGAGCAGAGACAGAGGAAGCAGCCAAGGAGGAGGACGAAGAGATAAGAAGGATGGAGGCAGGAGCTGAGGATGCAAGTGGAATAGTGGTGGGAGAAGAAGAGAAAGTTGAAATGGAGGAGCTGCATTTGGAAACCAACGGGCAGATTCACAACCTACAGATTTTAGTAGTGGAAGATGAGGAGCAAATGCAGGTCGAAGGCAAAGTCGAATGATCCACGGACATCACCACACATAGTGAACGCTTTCACATTTGCACTTGTATTTTTTTATACTACTTTCCTAATAGAGGTCAGCATGGCCAAGTTGTGTAACTGCTTTTTGTATTCCTTTATGAACTTTAGAGAATGCGCGTGTATTTTGATATGCATTTGTAGAAATGAGTACAGTATTTTTATTTTATTTTATTTTATTTCTTTTTATTTAATTTTATGGTTCATACATGAATCTATTGGCACTTTCTTTAGCATGGTGCCAAAATGTTAGGAATTTCCATTACCTATGTTTATTTCTGTTACTCAAGCCAACTGTTAATTATGAGTGACAACTTTAATTATGAAACAAGACTTTGCTCTATATAACATGAAATAACTTGGTCTATCTTGGTTTGTCTTCAGCTAACAATGATGCAGATTTTCAACCACTCTCTTAAAGTGATGGTTTGGCTAAAACTCAGTTTTTTTTTTCCCTTATGATAAAAATAGTATACAACTAACCAGCCAAAATTTGCGTGGAGAATTGTACTTAATATCTAGAAATGATATGAATGATAATATAATTCTAATTTAAGAATGGAAATATTAAACTTGAATGTCTCTGTTATTTTACAAAAGTTGTTTATTTAAGATGTGAGGCATGGGGTGGGATACATCATTGCTTTTTAGCCCTGAAACAGTAAAACATTTCAGACACCAAACATGTCTTGGCTAATAAATCATATTTTTAGTACGTGTAAAAGTTGTGTATATTTGACAGTCTAAAAAAAAAAAAACTACTAATTTAATCAGCTGCAGTATATTGGCACTACTGAAGTGTTTTATTTGAGAATGTGAGTGTTTTATCTATTTATATCAGCACAACATGAGGAAATGTGTTATAACTATTTTTAGATGTGATGCATTAAGTCCTTCAGTGAAGACAAAATGTCTTCCATGGTATGTTTTCCACAGTGACCAGTGACAAGTGACATGCTCTGTGGTGTGAAATGGGTTTAGTGGTTCTTCTCTGGATCTCTGATTTTGGATGAAGGCCAAATTAATAACTGGATTACAGTGACAAAAATCTGTAATCTTAACCTTCTCTTGGCACAGAAGTATGCAACTAATGCTTCATTAAATTGAGAAGTGGAATTGGCTGCAAGAGTCTCTGTTTGCTCAGGTTTTCTCTCTTCAATAAACAATCCTTGTTTGTCAGACTTGCATCAATGCATAATCTCTTTTATTATCAAATACTGTATTATGCAAATACTAATTACTAAGGATTTGTCAAGAACGCAGTTATGAGAGTGAAAACTCTCTTTATTTCTCTGTATAATCTCCTGCCACACCAATGCACTTATCCCAGTGTTTCACTGGTGCTTGGATACCATCAAGGTAGAACGTTTTCTCACTACACCAGAGCCATGATCGGACTGGCTTGGGGCGTGGTCAGGACTTTAAAGTGATATGGCAATAACTAATATCCCAGTTTAGTTCCTGTAATGTGCAAGTGGTGTTTCTGAATGACTTCAGTGATCATAACCCGGGGTCGTCATTCATGGATGTACAGCCTTCTTTAAAACATTTGCACTATTCAACAGCTGCGGAGTCTCATTATCATACTTATTTGAAATCTTCTGTAAATCTCAATGACTTCATTCACAAGACAAGTCCAGGTTTGACTTGAATTTTCCTGTAAGTAAAGTAGAATTAATAGGAAAGGGATGTAAGAAATAGACCTCCTCCTGATCACGTGATCCATTTCCAACTACAAGTGCATTGTTTCCCTGTCATACAAGAATTTTTTTTATCTGCTATCAGAAATTATTTGTAAAGTTATTAAAAAATTTAAGAAAACCAATAAACTCTTACTGGTTAAAAAGATGCCTTGCTTTGTGTCAAGAGCACAAGCACAACCTAGTGCATGCTTTAACCAGCAGGGAGTGCTTGAGCCCTGTCTTAACTCTCCTCATATGTTTTTGTGGATAAAAAAAAGGATCACTCCTAAATATGAGAGCTCATTCTTCCTGTCCCTGCACTTTTCTCCATTAACAGCGCCCTGCCTTTTTAAGCTTTCAGTGTTTCAGCGCTTTGATGCCAGTCTATTATTATTCAGTCAGACTGGCTGTAGTATCCTGTAGAAAAGTGATGCCATAAATACAATCAGTGCCTGAAAGTCTCTTTGTTGTGTTTTATTTTAGTGGTTATCTCTTGGCAAAGATGGTTTGGGGTAATACATCCTCATAGAGCCATCGGTCTGCACTTAACCACCCTGTGGCATTTTAGTTACTGACACAAGATACTGTATAATGTGTTTCTCAGGGTACATGGTAACAAAATCCACACGGGGTCTGATTAGTTATTGGAAGCACTAATGTACCTCCAGAGCTATGCGTTTCGATCCTGCCTCTGGTTTGTGTGCATGATGGCTTTCCTCCTGGTACTTCAGTTTCCTCCAAAGTGCAAAATGTGTGTTGTAGGCTGATTTGTGTTTCCAAATTGCTTGTAATGTATGACTGTGTGTGCTTGTCATTTTACCCTTCCTTATCTTGTGCCCTAAATTGTCTGGGATAGACTGCAGGTCCCCTGTGATCCTACACAGGATGTATTCATCTTCTTCAGTAAGTGCATTATCCATGTTGAGGTTGTGATGAATGCAGAGCCAATTCTATGAATACTGAATTGGACTGGAATTTGTGATCACTGTGTTTGGGAGGTTAAGTTCACCCAGGCTTGTTTGTGGGCCAGTTTTGGATCTATATCAATCACACCTCGAATCTTTTATACTCGTTCTACATTTCGTTTGACCTCATTCACCATTTTTTTTGGTCCACAGCATCACTTCACCAAGTGTTCATGCATCACCATTGAAGTGCAGTTTCTAACCACCTTGCTTCCTCATTCCATCATGTATGGAACTTGTCATTTAAGACAAAAGACTTTTGGCAGGTTTTCTTTTATCATTCTTCTGATTTGGCCAGCCCTTGGTGAAGCTGAGAGGCTGTAATGATGGATTCTGAACTGTCTGTCTCAGCACATTTAGGCACCTCCACATCTGCTATCTTCTCTTGCCATTTGATGTACGATATTTGTTGCAGATGATGAAACTGTGTCCTTGTCAGCTTCATGATGGGTCTCCCATGCAGTGACATTGTTTTATTTGAATAGACTGGAGTTGGTAGGACAGCACTATTGGGCACTTTAATTTTGGTGTCTTTTTTATCGTCATGATAAAACCATAGTCAATTTCGAAGGTGATTGGATCCTCCTCTCAACTTGCTGGTCTGATGAATTGGTGTAGGTCATGGCACTTTCTAAGTAAGTGAAAGACTCAGAGGTGTTTCATTGACCAGTATGTCAGGTGATGTGACATCTGGTACTGTAGCTGTTCTCTTTTGGGATCACATTAAAGGAGTTGGTATAAGAACTCGGGTATAGAGATAGTTAGTTATTAAGAGCGTTGAATCAGATGAGAAATGCTCGCCAATTTCTTGCATACCATCTACCTCAGTAGCAACCAGAGCTGAGTAATCTGCATACATGAGCTCTCTGATACACTTGAGTATATGCTATCTACATGCATCCTCTTAGATCTCTGAAAAAGGACCTTTTGGAAAACTGCATCCAAATTAAAGATGTTTTCAATTTAACTCCTGACTGTCCAATGTGTCTTCATGGTAGGTGTTTTGTCACCAACTGTTTGGGATACTTTGACTGCTATTTTTGTGTGTTCATATGGACAAAGATTTTATTTATTTATTTTTTAAGAATGTTTATTATTATTATTATTTTTTTAATACATGTGCATGTGTGGACTAGATCTACCATGCAGTATTCTTTCTAGAATATAGAAAATAAATTCAACCTTGTGTCCAAATTTTTGACTGGTACTATAAATATATTTTCACATTACAACCACAAACATAAATGTATTTTATTTTGATTTGACGTGATAGAACAACACAAAGTGGAAGGAAAATCATAAATAGTTTTTAAAATGTTTTATAAATATCTGAAAAGTTTGGCATGAATTTGTATTCAGCCCCCTTGAGTCAATAATTTGTAGAACCACATTTCGCTTCAATTACAGCTGCAAGTCTTTTTTGGGGTATGTCTCTACCAGCTTTGGACATCTGGTACAGAGTGTGATTTTTCTTCTTTGAAAATTAGCTCAGCTCAGGTTTTCTTCGAAGATTGTCCTGTATTTAGATCCATCCATCTTTCCATCTCTCTGACCAGCTTCCCTGTTCCTGCTAAAGAAAAAAAGCATCCCCACAACACGATGCTGCCACTACCATGTTTCACGGTGGGGATGGTGTGTTCAGGGTGATGTGTAGTGTAGGGATGAACAGGGACCCCAGAGCGGGCAATCAATCTATTACATTCCAGAACCCCGCAAACCTACCTTTGCCCTCAGACTTCAGAAGAATAGAGGAGACAAATATTGTGAAAAATCTGATTCTTACCATGGGATTCATGTTCAAATTGTATAAAGCTATTAAGGGTTGAACTGTATCTTGTTCTACCTAGACTGGACTGTATCTAGCCTGAATTGTTCCTATTCTCCCCCTGACTTTTATATACAGTACACCTGAAAGTTGTATATAAAAATAAAAGTTATAAAAAACTTTTAGGCAAAAAGTTAGATTTGTTTAAAATTCCTTTGAGGATGCCTGAATAGATAAGAAGAATTGTGCAATTCATTTTGTAACAGTAGATTTGATATATTTATTTTTGAAAAGAAAAAAAAAAACAGAATAAAATGTTCAAGCCTTAAATACATTAAGACTATTTTTGTATGAAACTCAGGTGGCAACAGGCTTCTTGTGCTTCCCTCCATGGCCATCTTTCTTGCCCTGCCGTTCTTTCAAATGTTTGAAGGAAGGCCAACACATAGTTGTGCAGGGTGAGCTTCAACAGTAGGTGCTGGGATTCCCTGCAGGGGTCAGGTTTTAGAATATCAGCAACTCTGCCTTGCTGCATCTGGGTGAGTTCAGCCATTGTAGCCTGTACATCCTGAATCAGCTGATGCAGGAGATGCTGAGCCCTTGCATCTGAGATGGCTGCCATGGCACTGGATGCCAGTTAGTAGGAGATGGATGAGGAACTGTTCCATAGTGGCCTGGGTCAGCTGAGGCACCAGTGTAAAGAATGTTTAGTGGGGCAAGCCTGAACACAGACACAAAGAGAAGCAGAACAAGTTCTCGAGTTCTTCCACTCCAAGCTTGGTGTACCATGTATTCATTGACCTTGATTTGCATACAGGAACATTGTTATTTCGGAGCAGGTTTTGGCTGATTAGTTCCATTGTACGTAAATGACATGATGACAACTGTGTGGTTTAAATTTTATGGCAACAGTTTGGGAAAGAGCTATACATAGTAAGGTGTCCACAAACGTTTGGCCATTCAGTGTATTCCTGTCATACAAAATTCATTCCATAGATAAAATGTAGATAAATAACATTGTATCTGCAATATGGGTGTGGTGTAGTGTACCTTATTGAAGCTGATATAAACTAAATGCACAAACAAAATAATAAATAAGGATAAACATGCAAATTGCCTGTGGTCTCCCAAAAGTCTCCTTCTTTTTGGAAAAGATTTTTGAAAAGAACTAAATATTGTGGTCATAGTCATTTTCAGTGTTTTCAGTTATACAAAAAGAATTTGAGCCCAATAGAGCCATCTAGTGGTGAAAATAATATAAAACCTTTTTCAATATTAATACCAATGACTTGTGGTGAGGTAAATTCAGTTCAAATTATCATTTTAGATTCATGGATATACATTTACATTAGAGTCAGAATGACACCAACTACACATTACATGCTAAAAAAAAGCAATAAACAAAAACAATACCTTTATACTTTCTGCTAAACATACACGACGTGTAAAACAACACACCCACAGATTGTTTTGAAATGTCTATGTGAATGGTAAGGCAAACAATAAAGTTCAGATTTCATTTTATTCAAATATTAAAACCACATAACAGAGAGATGGTAAAAGTGGGTGTTGTGCAAAGTGCGTGTATTTCTTTCCTCCTTAGGTTTAAAAAAAACCCCACAATGTCCAAACAACTTATAGTTTAGCATTTTAGCTTAGCATGCTAATTTGGAGTAAAACGACAAGTAGATAACATTAAATAGCACGCAAGCTTTATTCTGATAACGTAAATGAAAATAACCAGATAGCACTGGAGCTAAATTGAAACTGAAAACAAAATATTTTACCTAGAAATTTTGATTAACACAATTTTAAGAGC
>JAQMYJ010000021.1:11286037-11302238 GCA_030014305.1 Clarias laeviceps
AAATAAAGGTGTAACAGACACATGACATTTGGAGTAAAGTGACTGCAAACATTGTGGTTCCTAAATGAAGAGTGCCATTTCTCATGTACTTTTTGTTGCTGTCCTGTTTCCTAGTTGTGTGGTAATGAGCAACCTGGAAGCTCCAGTAGATGGGTGGTAAGAATTGTATTAATTATACCTGTGTTTAACACAATTTTAAGAGCTACAGCCAAAAATATAAAGACATAAAAAAGGTGTATCAGGCACATGACATTTGAAACAGTGACTTGTGAGTGTATGACTAAATCCTAATTGTGTGAGATAAAATCTATTTAAATTTCTTAATATGCCACAATTTATTTCCTTCTTGTAGACTTTACTTTCCTATTTGTGTGGTGATTAACAATGTTGAAGTTCCAGCGGATGAGTGGTAAGTTTTTCTCCTCCCAGGTGGATGGTTCTGGGATGCTGCCGGTCACACTGAGGAGGACAAACACTAATTCAGCATTTGCTAATAAATTCAATATTTTATTTTCAGTTAAGACAAAGTATTTATATGTTTAGCCAAATGCCTGGTGTGAGGCACATCTGTTACTATAAAGCACATAAACCATGTTAACACTAAAGAACAAAGAGCGGAAATTGTATGGATGTTTGTCCAGAGATGAACCAGGAAGAGTTGGCTCGAGGGAAGGGGAGCGGTAGAAAGAGAGAGAGAGAGTGAGAAAGATAGAGAGAGAATGAGAAAGAGAGAGTGAGAGAGTTAACACCTTAAGAGGAGACAGAAGGTAGCAACAAAGATTTAACACGAAGAGAGCAGAATGAACTTATTTTATATAAAAAATCTGTTACACAGAGATGTTATTCTTGCCTTTTCATATAGTACGGCATGAGCATACTCTTTCCCTGGTTTCAAACAAATATTACAGAAAAACCTACAATATTATATTTAAAAAGAAAATTCTATTAATTGGTCTAAGTAATGGCATAACATTCATGTTTCTATCTTGGGTAGTGTTTTAGATATGACTGTACATTTAGCAATTTTCATCTCCATGACTTTGAATATGGAATGGTTGTTTGGGCTAATATGCATATTTGAGAAATTGTGGTTTCCTGGGATTTTTGAGTTTCTACACAGCATGGTGCAAAACAAACAAACAAGCAAGCAAACAAAAAAAGGCACAGTTGCACATATGGCAGTCCTGGAGATTAAATACCTTGTTAATGAGTGAACAGCCAGAGTGCTTTGAGCTGACAGGAAGCCTACGGTAACTTATAGAACCATAGTGAACAGAAAAGCATGTCAGAATGCACTACTAATCAAAAACTTAAGGCTCCAGTGCTAATTCCCCCTAAAAGTTAAGATAAAAAAATAAATAAAAAAAACCCTAAACCTCATAATTTGCTTCAGAAAAAAAAAATACACTTGTATTGCTATCAAATCTAAACAACTGCTTCAGTCAAATATTGTATATTGTCCCTAAATACTCCATACTAATCAAATGAAAATCTAATATAGGACATTCTGTTGCAGGTTGTTATAAAATATTTAAACCAGTAAATTATTCTTTTGTTTGCTTTTTTTATTTATTTAAATAAAGCAGTATTTACTGGATGGGAAATGATGCAAATTTGTCCTTGGCATCTAGGTGTTTTATCTTTATCTATGTGAACATAAGGATTTTGCAAAATAAAATTCTCTAAACAATAGAAAACAGGAGGCGTGATGGTCTCTGCCTGGTATTTCTTGTATTAATTTCCTAAACATAATGTATGCATATTTAATAATTTTATTAATTATCATCTCTATCTGTGTATAGGAAAATGATGGACTCCAGTCAGAATGGAACTCTATAGCATTATCTGCAAGAAAGCAACAGAATGGAGCCATAAGGTGAGTAGTTCTGTGACATTCATGACTAAAAACACTTTAAGTAAAATATTTAATATGAATTGGATAGTTGCTGTTGACAATCAGCTGGTTTACCTTTTTTAGATTAAAGCATTTGAGGTCAGTATTACAAAACCACTGGCAACTTGACACATTGCAAATAGACATGAACTCTGGGCTGAGATGAGTCTGTATGTGACTTGCCAATGCTGAGATTGAGGTGATAATAATATTGATAATAATGAGGCTAATCATGGACTCATGTTTTTTATCCATCTGGTATTTCAGACCTCACACCCTGAAATTATAGGTCTGGATCTTTAGAAAGGTCCCAAGCTCTTTGCAAGTCATTAGACACTTGTCTGCTTTGTCTACTGTACATGTTATTAATGTGCAATAAAGTGGACAAGTTTCTCACTGTGGTTTAAACTGTGGTTTTCTCACTGTGGTTTAAAACACTGGGCCTAAACCCCTTATATTGGACTATCAATGTTTTAGAGCTTTTAAAGAGGCTGCTAGTAATCTACTCTAAAGGTATATGTGGCAGTATTGTCTGTAACTCAGGTGGTTTGTATGATAATTTCAATCATAAATTTACTGTTAAGTAAATTTTGAAATGTTGTGAATGTGTGTATAAAGTAATGGTTTCTCCACGGGGTCCAGGTATGGTTTAAGGAATTTGCTATATGCACCAATAGAAGACATGACTATCATAATGACTTTTACTCAATACTAGCATTTTAAAGATTTAAGACATTTTATGAGTAGGTGAATTGCGCAAGTCCCCCATTGAACCAGTAGGCAATTTGGGACATTGGGACAATATGACATGGGACAAAGAATGAATGTGACATTACCTTTTATATGTCAGCTGAAGATGTATGAAATTACAGCTGACTGTGTTTGTGTTTGTTAGATCTGGAGCTGTAGGAGCCGAAGAAGCAGCATGCTCATTGCTGGTTGGTCTCATCTTTTTCCTCCCCTTCTCCACCCAAAGGAGCCTCCTTTGCAGAATCTTTTGCCTAGTGTTTGTTCAGGTTATCTAATTTGTCCGAGTCTGTTTTATCCATTTGATTATACTGTAGGTTGGTGTTGGTTAGTGAAAATTTGGGGCATCCTCCATGTCATTTGCATGTTCAGTAGTTTGGGTAATTTGGTTGCATTGGACAAACCTCCCAGAAATTAATTACCCACCTTACTAAGACAAAAATAACATGAGGTATGCCACACATTTTCACTAACCAACACCAATCTATATTCAAATGGATAAAACTGACTCAGACAAATGAGATATTGCTAGTATCTGAACAAACACTTGGCAAAGGATTCAGAATATCAGATCTATTATTCATCAGCACAGCTATTATAAAAATAGAAAAATTGCATGACTTCATCAGCTTGGAGGAAATTAAATGAAACTATAAATTCACGAACACAGTGTCATGCCGCACAACCCCGAATTCTCAAACATCATTATGATGACAAATATCAAGAGCCATTAGACACAGTGCTGTTTTCTACCAAAGATAATAATTCTTAGGTTCATTAAGAGAGCGTGTGTGCGCACCTGCATACGTGAAAATTGGGGACAAATCTACATATCAGTCGATTGGTGATTATAAGAGTTAACTTAGCAAGACTAGGAAGTGTGAACTGTGAATTTATTTATGTTAAATAAAGATGAATTAGCTCAAAAAACCGTCATAATGTTTTATACATTGGTGAAAACATTCCTGAATTGTTGATTAATTTTTGTGAATCCAACTGAATCTATTTTTTGCCCCATTTCTAAACTTTATGGAGTTACCCTTAAGAATGCAACAGATGGAGCAATAATGTGAGTAGTTCTGTGACATTCATCACTAAAAAAACAATTTAAGGAAATATTTAGTATGAATCGTATCGTTGTGGTTGACGATCAGCTGCTTTACCTTTCTTGAGATTAAAACATTTGAGGTTAATCTAACAAAACCATAGGCAACTTGGAATATTGCAAACATACATGAACTCTAGGCCAAGATGAGTCCACATATGATAAAGGGAATGCTGGTAGCCCCCTAAAAAAGGTTAATAATGGGGATATTTACAGTATGTACTCTTCCTGGTACTCCAGACCTCACACCCTGAAAATATAGGTCTGGCTCCTGGGAAAGGCCACAACCTACATGCACATAGTTAGACACTTGCCTGCTTTGTCTAAATGCCAGTAATGTGCAAGCAAGTGGAAAAGTTTCTCACTGTGATTTAAAACACTATTGGCACAAACTCCTTATTTTGCACTAACAATGTTTAGAGCTTTTAAAGAGGCTGCTAGTAAAATCTCAGTTTTTATCTGCTCTAAAGGTGTATATGGCAACATTGTCTGTAACTCAGGTGGTTTTTATTATCATTTCAATCATATACAGTAGGGTAGTACACAGTGAAACATTCCCCAGGACAGCACGCACTTTCGAAATGTTGAAATATTGTGCAAATCTGTGCAAAATGTAATAGTTCCACCGTGGGGCCTGGGTATGGTTTAAGGAACACTGAGAGGCAGACATTGGAGTTCATCATCCACCTAAAATACTAATAGATGGAGTAATTCTCATCCTTAGTATGAAGAGATTGAAGTTTATCTTTTTTTTATTTCAGTGCAACTAGAATGGGTGAATCGTATGAACAGTAAACACAAATCAGTATTTTACCTTCAATAAAGTTCAACATAACACTTAAATGACTACCATCTTTAACAGAGAAAAGGTGAACAAGGGAACAAGGTACCGAACATTAGGAAGCACAGTGGTATGTTACATATTTAACTTTGGTTCTACAATAAACCCCTTCTACTATGACCCAATTTGCTATTTGGGACAATGGGAAAAGTATGCCCAAAGGATGAATGTGACCTTTCCTTTTATATGCCAACTGTAGATGAATAAATGACATTACAGCTGTCTGTGTTTGTGTTTGTTAGCTTTGGAACAGCAGCAGGAGAAGAAGCAGAGCTGGTTGGTCTCATCTTCATTCTCCCCTCCTCCACCAAAGTGGCCTCGCCTACAACCACCAGCCTCTGCCACAGTGCTCCAACTCCTAGCACTCCACTCACTCTAGTACACTCTCTTTGCGCACATTCCACAGCGTGACCGCAAGATTGGGACCCTAACACTGTTGGGCACAATGGCCAGAAAGGAGCCAGCACAGCTGAGCAGTGTGGATCTTGGTGCTGCAGTGCCAGTCCAGGATCATGAGAGCCAAGCAATTGAGATCAACCTGCAGATGGGAGCAAAAACAGAGGAAACGGTCAAGGAACAGAAATAAAGGAGAAGTATTGAGGGAGGATGCAAGTGAAGTGGGAGAAGGAGAGAGGAAATGGAGGATCTGCATTTGCAAACTACAAGAGAAATTGACATCTTACAGATTTTAGTAGTGGAAAATGAGGAGCAAATGCAGGTCGAAGGCAAAGCTAAATGATCCATAGACATCACCACACATAGTGAACCCTGAGACATTTGCACTTGGATTGTTTTGTACTACTTTCCTAATAGAGGTCAGCATGGCCAAGTTGTGAAACTGCTTTTGTATGAGCATTTGTATGAAGCATTCTTTATGAACTTTACTCTAGTAACTTTATGAACTTCTGCAAATATATGTGTATTTCGATATTCATTTGTAGAAATTAGGACATTATTATTATTATTATTATTATTTTTATTATTGTAAATTAAATCACATTTAATTTTATGGTTCATACTTTCTTCAGCATTGTGCCAAAATGTTAGGAATTTCCAATACTTATTTTGAATTGTAACTTAACCTTTGACATTTTTGAAAAGTCAGTAGTGACAACTGTCATTAAGAAACAAGACTGTTCTATATACCTTAAAAGAAGTTGGTCTATCTTCATTGATGCAGATTTTCAATGACTCTCTTAAAGTGATGATTCACTCATCGTCTATACCGCTTTATCCTGTATTCAGAGTCGCGGGGGGCCTGGAGCCTATCCCAGGAGACTTACTGTAGGGCATGAGGCAGGGTACACCATGGACAGGGTGCCAATCCATCACTGAGCACACACACACATTACGGACAATTTGGGAACACCAATTAGCCTAATCTGCATGTTTTTGGACTGTGGGAGAAAACCCACCAAGCACGGGGAGAAGGCGACAGTGCTAACCACTACACCACCGTGACGCCTTGGTTAAAACTCAGTTGTACATACATTTTTCCTTGAATAAAAATAACTAAGCACCCCAAATTAGAGTGGTATATTGAGCTCAATATCTAGAAATTATAGAATTATTTTATCTTAAGGTAGACCACCTTTACCAAAACGTAGCAGCCACTCTGCCGAGCCCAGTCCTGGACAGAGTTATATATTTGTCCAGAATGCGCAACTGGTCCAACACCACAAAATGAAGGAGAGCCAAACCAAGAAATTTTACCTTTTTCTCTTCTGCAAAAAAAAAAAAAAAAAGACTAAAAAAAGCAAGCTTGTAAAAAAAAGGATGATGGGAGGACAACAGAGGACACAAAGGAAAAGTGGGTAAAGTACTTCCCTGCCAGCGAGAGAGGTCTTAGTTAAGGGCCTAAACCTAGCAATCACACCTCAGCATGTTTCTGTTGTGGATTTCAATACAGAAACAGAATCTGCCAACCAGTGACACCAGTCTGCCAGCGACAGAAGCCGAACAACTTGGACTGAAAGTCTCTGCAGCGTTAGCCAATAGTCAACCACCTCAGGGCCTGAATCAGAAGTATACCTTCACCTGAAGGACAAAGGGGACATGCTTGAGGATCAGAATGAAGGACAGAGAGAATAGATAGTTTAAGAGGGGTAAAAGAAGCCATCTTTGTGCAAGTGGAAAATCCCTCCTTTAACAGAGGTTGAAGCCTTGGGCACAATCTGTCTCCTATTTTTCATGCGGCCCTTTCATCCATCCCCACCAGGAAAGCCACAGTGAAGGACTCCCCTTTGTCTCTTTGGTCGTTACACCTTAACAACTCCCCCTTATCTCTTTCTATTGCTGTTTATTCTTAACAGCTCCCCCCACATCCCCCCAACATCTCTCCCTCCTACTCACACCATCTCCACTGTTCACTGTCCTTTTCAGACAGGAGAGTATTTTCAGAGAAATATGAGGAACTTCCTTCAGACTAAAGAAGTTACTTAGATGAATAGTGAAACGTTTCTACCTAACAAGAAAGAAGTCCAGTTGACATGACTTAAGTTCCAGATAATATACGGTAAATCTAATTTAAATATGAAATTATTAATCTGCTATCTATGCTATTTTACAAATGTTTTTATTTGAGATTAACATTACAGAACAATGTTGTTTAAAGCGTACATTTGCATACACTATGGTGGGATATATCATTACTTTTTGGCCCTGATACAGTAAAACATTTCAGACACCAAACATGGCTTGTTAATAAATTATATTTTTATTATATGTAAAGTTGTCTACAGTATAGCATCGTCTCATTGTCTATACCGCTTAATCCTGCATACAGGGTCGCAGGGGGCCTGGAGCCTATCCCATGTGACTTATGGCACGAGGCAGGGTACACCCTGGCCAGGGTACCAATCCATTGCAGACACACACATAAAAACACACTACAGGCACTTTGGGAACCCCAATTAGCCTAGCCTGCATGTCTTTGGACAATGGGAGGAAACCCATCAAGCATGGGGAGAACATGCAGACTCCATGCACACACAGGTGGGAATCAAACCTGGCAGGGAAGTGAACCCGGACCCTGCGGGTGCAAGACGACAATGAAAAAAAAAAATCCCTCAACTTTATTGGCACTACTGAAGAATGTGTTTTATTTGAGAATGTGTGAGAATGTGAGTGTTTTGTCTATTTATATCAGCACAACATGAAGAAATGTGTTAAAACTATTTTTAGATGTGATGCATTAAGTCCTTCAGTGAAGACAAAATGTCGTCCATGGTATGTTTTCCACAGTGACAAGTGACATGCTCTGTGGTGTGAAATGGGTTTAGTGGTTCTTCTCTGGATCCCTGATTTTGGATGAAGGCCAAATTAATAACTGGATTACAGTGATAAAAATCTGTAATCTTAACCTTCTCTTGGCACAGACGTATGCAACTAATGTTTCATTAAATTGAGAAGTGGAATTGGCTGCAAGAGTCTTTCTGTTTGCTCAGGTTTTATCTCTTTAATAAACAATCCTTGTTTGTCAGACTTGCATTTATGCATAATCTCTTTGGATCCAAATATTTTGCAAATACTAATGACTGAAGATTTAAAATGGCAGGAGGAGCATTTGTAGCATTATGAAAGAAATATAGGCTAGACTTTTTTTTTTTCTTGTTGCTACACATCAACAAACTACCACTGTTTAATTACAAATTATATATAGTAGTAGTATTAATATTACTAATAGTATTAGTAGTACAGTAGTAATGTTACTATAGTGGTCATATTGAAATCCCATACAGAGATCCCATAGTATCTTAAAACAAGTCAAACCGGTTATGAGAGTAAAAACATCTTTTATTTCTCTATATAATCAACAGCTACACTAATGCACTTAACCCAGTGTTTAACTAGTGCATCAATACCAAGACTACATGCTGGCCTCCCAGGAACTCCTCTAATGACATGGTTTGGAGCGAGGTCAGGACTGCACGGGGAATGTGGCAATATCTACCAGCCGAGTTCCTGTAATGTGCAAGTGGTCTTCGTGAATGAATGTTTGTACACTTCATACAGACAGATACGTTTCTTTCGCAATTTGGTGACAAGTTATCTGTTCATTTTTCAAGGATCAGGCGTTCCACTCACTGAATGTTCACAAGAGCAACTACCGGGATCGTCAGTCACGGACGTACAGCTTTCTTTAAAACATTTGCACCATTTAAATGTTTTACTGCAGATCCAGATTCTCATCATCATACTTCTTTGAAATCTTTTGCAAATCTTAAACGTTTTTTTTTTATGACTTCATTCACAAGAACTGTCATCACCGTTTTACTTAAACGGCCTTCGAATTATCCAGTAAGGAAAGTAGAATAGGAAAGGCATGTAAGGAATAGACCTGCTCCTAATCATGTAATCCTTTTTTAACTTAGAAGTTTGGCATTGTTTCCCTGCCATACAAGAAATTTGTTTATCTGCTATCAGGGAAATTATTTGTAAAGTTATTAAAAATGAAAGGAAACCAATAAAGACTTACTGGTCAAAAAGATGACTCAGTTTGTATCAAGAGCACAAGCACAATCTAGTGCATGCTTTAACCAGCAGGGAGTGCTTGAGCCCTGTCTTAACTCTCCTCATATGTTTTTGTGGATATATATAAAAAAAAAAAAAGTCACTCCTAAGAGCTTGTTCTTCCCATCCCTGCACTTCTCTCCATTAACAGCACCCTGCCTTTTTAAGCTTTTACAGTGTTTCAGCTCTTTGATGCCAGTCTATTATTGAGTCAGCCAGCATGACTGCTGTAGGATTCTGTTAGCCTGTAGAAAAGTGATGCCATAAATACAATCAGTGCCTGAAAGTCTCTTTGTTGGGTTATTTTAGTGTTTACCTCTTTGCAAAGATGGTTTGGGGTAATACATCCTCATAGAGCCATAAGCCACTTTACCACCCCAAGCCATAGCTTACTAGTATGGAGCTCAAGAAAAAGCATGGCATTTTAGCCACTGACACAATATATAATGTGTTTCTTGAGGTACAGGGTAACAAAATGAGCATGGGGTCTGAGTAGTTCTTGAAATCACTGTATAATAGATGTTTTATGTATTTATTTGGGGGTCCTGGTGACTTAAGTGTTAGCACTGTTGACTCATACCTCCAGTGCTATGGGTTTGAATCCTGCCACTGGTTTTGTGCATAATGGCTTTCCTCAGGGTACTCCAGGTTCCTCCAAAGTCCAGAGATGTCCCAAAGTCCAAAACGTCCCACCACTTCATTATCTTGGGCTCTAAATTGTCTGGGATAGACTCCAGGATTTATCTTCTTCAGTAACTGCATTATCCAGGTTGGAGTTGTGATGAATCCAGAGTCATTGCTGGGAATACTAGATGCAAGACTGGAATACACCCTGTCTATTAGAGAACTACTGATTTTTTAATATATTATGTAGTGAATACTGTGTTTCCCACTCCAGTGTAAAGACAACCATGGTACAACAGCCATGATTAGATCAAAATCACCTAAAGTAACTCATGGAGAAACTTTACATGCCACCAAACTTCAGTACCTTCGCTGTGACCCAGGAAATTAATCTTCTTACCGGAAAAACATTAAAATCGGCGTCAGCAGTCTGGAATCAGGGTGGCGAAAACAAAACCTCATTGAAGCAATTCATGAACATGTTTAAACACCTATTTGACCATGCGATAGGAAAAAAGCTCCTTTCAACCCATGAAGGAAATCAGTCGGTGGCCATGTATGCACTAAACTTCAACTTATTGGCTGCGGGGAGTGACTCAATCAAGATATATTAACACAGCATGTCAGGATGATGAAAAAACATTAGGATTTCCATGACCTCTCAAGCATAACCCACTCATTTTGTGGTAAGGTAAAGATATTCACCAGTGGTCGGAATATTGTCACCAACACTGCATATAAACACCAATTGAGGCAGCCTTCACCAGTGTGGTGAGCCCAGCATTGGGGCCTAACATTTCTATACTTTCAGGATATCACAAGTTCTCAAAAGTGAGAAGCAAACCCAAGGCAAGTCTCCCTTCTCATCGACCTTATAACTGTGCTATAGAACACTTCAAGGGAATCTCTTCTGCTCTGGAACAACTTAGAGAGGCAACGATCTTCACCAAGATGGATCTGCGCAGTGCATACACCCTGGTCAGGATCAAGGGAGGAGATGAGTGGGAAATAGCATTCAGTACTGCTTCAGGGCATTATGAATAATGTTATCATACAGACTGCATTAATTAATAATGTTTTTCGAAACATGCTTGGGAGGTTTCTTATAGCATATATCAATCACATTTTAATACATTCTCCAAAACATGATTTGACATTTGAAAAACATTTGAAACAAGTACTAAATACACTACAGAAAAATCAACTGTTCATCAAGGGTGAAATGTGCAAATTTCACACAAGCACAGTCTCTTACTTAGGATATATTAATGACAGGGTACAAATGGAGCAGAATTAAATACTGGAAGTAAAGGACTGGCCAAACCCCAAAACAATCAAAGGCAATCAAAATGTTTTCTTGGATTCGCAAAGTTTTTATCGATTTTTATACGTTTATTTAAACTTCAGCCTCATACAGTAGAAGCCCTCTAACAAGCCTTCTAAAGGGAAATAATAAAGGGCTAATGTGGTCCCCAGCAGCAGACATGGAATTTGAAGGCTGAAGGAAGCATTCATCACAGCACCCGTTCTCAAGCACCCAGCCCCTTCTAGACCCTTAATAGTGGAAGTAGATGCTTCAGAAAATGGAGCTGAGCTATCACAAAGATTTGACGAAAAATCAAAAATGCACCCCATAGCCTTCATATAAAAGGAACAATCTTCAGCAGAAAGAAACTATGACATATAAAATAGAGAACTCTTAACAGCTAAACACTGAGCACTCTATCGCAGTTCATGAAGCCCCACCCCCAGAAAAGGAACCCAAAACACACCATCCTGAATAAAAAAAAATCATGTGTGCAAGTAAGTGGGACATCAAAAAAGAAATGGAGAATCTCCCCACTCATAAATCCCAAGCGAACTTCCAATGGGCCAATCAATTCATACCGCCCAGGGTACAAAACTGTCTAATCACAATTACCAAAAAGACCATGGTTGCACATAGCCTTTAACTTCATTACAAATCTACCTGACTCCCAGGAAAACACAACAATCATGGTGATTGCTGACAGATTTAAATATTGAAATATATATAAAAAATAATAATAATAATTCAGATATTTGTGTCATCCCCAAAGAAATTTGAAGCAACTGTGGTCCCCAGTTCACGTTGTGCGTATGGAAGGAAAAAATATGAACCATGGTCAAACTGATGTTCGGTTACTACCCACAAGAGAATGAACAAGTATCCGATGAAACATGAGCACATCCAACTCACCGGCAGTAGATACAGGGTTTCAGAGGCCTGAAGCATGGGTTCAGATGGGAAAGTATGGGAAAGAGCTCATCAAAGGCTGGACAAGACAGAAAAAGTTTCCTCCAAAGTCAAAAGACTATGGCGATCTACTACAAGAAATCTATAAATTAAAGAGAAGTGCAGAAAGCTATATTAAAAATTCATCAGACCTTTTAAGATATTAAGAAGTATAACTGACATAACATATGATCTTATGGTATATGGTATTGCTGCCTCACTGCCGGCTGGGCTCTTTATTTCACAACTCACAAGTTTAGCCTGTCAGGAAAGGACGTAGATGAAACAGCAGCGATAGATCTGCCACCAGAACCATTGCAAATCCTAAGGTCTAGACAACACCAAGCAAAGATACAAGCATGCTCCCTCCAGATCATCTGAACGGTATTTCCAGGGCACACCTGATTCCAGTCTCTGCTGGACTATAAAAGCTGGTCATAAGCTACAGGTCTTTACAAAATATTTACTCTCATGAGTTCACTCCAGGCTATACCATGCCATAGGTTCTTGTTTGCATTCTTGTGTCTCCTTGCTTTGATTTACAGACTTCATGTTCTCGTTTGCTCTTCCCGGGTCTGTTTGCAAATCGCCTGACCTTAGCTTGTGACCTGACTCTGTATTGGATATACCGTGTTCAATTTTCATTGTTTTAATAAATACGCTGTTTAGAGATGAGAGATTATTGATGGGATATAACGTAAGAGCTGCCTTTTTCTTTCATCTTTTTTTTTGCATTTATTTCTGATATTAAATCTTCTCCACGAACTTCCTTAAAAAATGGTTTAGTTTTCAAAACTGGACCAAAATATTGGTATTACACAACTTTAGTTTGGTTTTTCGATAGAAGAATGGAATTATCGACTGTGAAATGAGAACAATTTAAAATGCTTGTTAAAAAGCAGATGCATGCTGCATGGGCTTTTTCCATATCTATTCTTCACCCTTGAATGAATCCTTTTTTATTATGCACTGCTGCTGCGTCTAATACACTTGTACTAGTGCCAGACAACTATCATGTTAGTGTCAATGCTGTGTTCAAAGTAACACACACAAATAATATATGGTTTGTAATGCCCTTGGGGTGGTCTTTTTCTATTACGTGACAGGATACAGAGCGACAGCATAGCAATTGATGAGCTACAGTCAATAAACATCTACTTAAATGTTTTAATTTCAGTACTGTGCAAAAGGTCTTAAGCCCGCCCTCCCCTATTTATTGTATTAAATTTAAATAATTTTTTTAGTTTAACCTCATTTCCCCTCTCTTCTGTTCCAACCATGCAGCATTCAGCATCACCAGTATACTAATAACCATCCTGATCATCTGTCATCATCTGCACCAGCTTCTCATTGGTTCATGCCTTACATTAGAAGTTTTTTCATTAAACTAAAAGAAAATCTGTCTGTTTGGAAGCAAAATATGAGGAAATGAGGGGTGCCTCAAGACTGTTGCACAGTATTGTTCACTGTGTTAAGGATTAAAGTACACATGACCTTGGCATTCCGTTCGTATTCTTCTCTACTTCGTGGTTCCTCAATTTCACTGATGACTGTGTCTGAACCTTTTATATTCAATGTCTGATCCTTTTATATTCTTTCTGCATGTTCTCTTCAGTACCCCTTTACCATCTTTTCTGGTCCACCACATCACTTTCCCAAGTGTTGTCATTTATGGCTGTGTTCTTCATGCATCACCTGAGCACAATTTTTACAGTGCAGTTTCTGACCACCTTGCCTCCTCTTACCATCATATACATAATTTGTCATATAAGACAAAATACTTTTGGCAGGTTTTCTTCTATCATTCTTCTGATTTGGCCAGCCCTTGGTGAAGCTGAGAGGCTGTAATGATGGATTCTGCACTGTCTGTCACAGCACATTTAGGCATCTCCACATCTGCTATCTACTCTTGCCATTTGATGTACGATATTTGTTGCAGATGATGAAACTGTGTCCTTGTCAGCTTCATGATGGGTTTCCGATACAGTGTGATTGTTTCATTTCCAGAGTAGACTGGAGATGGTAGGACAGCACTATTGGGCACTTTAATCTTGGTGTTTTTTTTATTTTTTTTATTGTCATGATGAAACCACAGTCAGTTTTGAAGGTGATTGGATTCTCCTCTCAACTTACTGGTCTAATAAGTAAGTGAAAGACTCAAAGGTGTTTCATTGACCAGTATGTCAGGTACTGTAGCTGTTCTCTGTTGGGATTGCATAGAAGGAGTGGGTATAATAACTCAGGTATAGAGATAGTTATCTGGCCCAAAGAGAGTTGAGTCAGATGAGAAATGCTAACCAATTTCTTGCATAGCATCTACCTCAGGGATGGATTTAGGGTTTGGCCTTCAGTTAAAGGTTCTCAGTTCTGAATGCTTATTCATGGATTGCATTCATAACATACATACGACAGCTCTTCATATATACATATACACACACACACACACTATATGACCAGAAGTATGTGGACAACTGACCATCCAAACCTTGTTCTACTTTTTGATTCTACAGTTTTACTCAAAATGCATAGAGCAACAGGCTTATGAGTATAACTGTAAAGAGCATATGGTAACTTTACTTAGTATATTTCCTCATCCTACTGAGATTAATTACCTGGTTACACTACTGTCTGACACATGCCATATTTTTTTTTTGTTATTTATATATGGCGAGAGAAAGTTTTTCAGACCTAAAAAAAAAGTGATTCTGTTAATTGGAGTTTCATTTCTGTACCTTTATATACAGTAAGCTTATTTAAAGAGGGAATATTATTCCTGTTATTCCTAATCTACTGTATGTTTTTACTATGGAGTCTATAGAGTGATCAGATTCAAATATTTCTTTAATAACTTGTAACGATCTTTGATTCTCTCTGTGTTAGTGTTTGATTTGCATCAGCCTCGGCTGACCTGATTCGATTTCTTATTGAATTTTTTATTATTTTTTTTAAAACTAGAATAAATATATTGGAATCAAAATTGTAGGGCACTAAATACATGTATAATTTATATATAAGTTTTTTTCCTGTATTTTCCTGATAAGGGGCAGTTCAGATGGATCCTTCTAAGCCATGGACTATGCATTGTTTCAGCTATTTTTGTTATCAGCTCATTGCAGGGACAGATAGCTTGAGAATGTTGCCTGTAGGAGACAGCAGTTGCAGCATTGTGAAGTCAGTGTGTCATGCTGAAGACAGCAGTTTTAGACAAGCCTTCTGCACAGGGATATGACAGTCATGGTCAAGTGGGCTCCTTCAAGTTTCAGTGATAGGTCTGACTTTGCCTTGGATTTTCCATGATAAAGAAAATGTGAGCAGAATAATAAGGAAACAAAAGACAGTGTAGAGAGAAGGGACTGCTTTAGATTACAGAGACAGAGAGAACTGTAGTGAGAGAGAAGAAAGGGAGATTGCCACCTTTGTCTGCTGAGCTTTATCCTGTCTAGCGGGCAGGATGTGCAGCGTGAGTGTGCTCTGAGCTCTGAGTCTGTTTTGCTAATCACCCCAATCACCCCTAGTCTTATTCTCCTGCTCCGAGTTCGCTCTGAAAATCCTCAAATGTAATATGATTGGTTCTGAGGGAAAAAGAGCGATATTTGACCAGCCTAGTGGCCAATATTCGTTGATTGCACATTCCACCAGTAAGAGCGGAGTATGAAGGTTTAATTAGCTGAGTAATAACACAGTTTTGCTTAAAATATTGCAATGGACACAACATTATGGGTGACATATCAGAGTTCAAAAGAAGACAAATTGTTGGTGCGCGTCTCGCTGGCGCAAGTCTTTGTGATGTATCAAGAGCCACGGTATCCAGGGTAATGTCAGCATACCACCAAGAAGGACGAACCACATCAACAGGAGTAACTGTGGACGCAAAAGGAAGCTGTGTCCGGGTGCTAACCCGGATTGTATTAAAAAAACATAAAACCACAGCTTCCCAACTCGCTGCAGAATTAAATGTGCACCTCAACTCTCCTGTTTCCGTCAGGAGCTCGACAGGGTCAATGTATATTGCCCACAGTGAGTATAAAAAAAGAACCAACCCCCTTTTAAAATAATCCCATTTTGTTGCTTTGCAGCCTGAAATGAAGACACACTTTGTTTTTGTTTTATCCAGCTGTATTTATTTATTCAGTACAACTTTTAAAAAGGGTCATACGGTCCTACATGCACTTTTTCAAGCTGTTTGGACTGAAATGTGTGTTAGGAGAGTGTGTACACAACCAC
>JAQMYJ010000021.1:11306855-11319387 GCA_030014305.1 Clarias laeviceps
AAGTTAATATCACCAACTATTCCCATTTTATTAAGGGGTATCCATATAAATGCCCCCCCCCCTGTACATTGCAGAAATATCTCATTTGAACTGTTGAAGTTTAGTAACACGTTGCACAGATTTTATTTTTTAAGTACTCAACTTTTAAAGAAATTTGCTGGCCAAACAAAATATTTCACATTGCTGTTCAGTTGACACAATGTGTACCCAGTTCTAAGGCTTAAGTTGACTCAACTTGTATTTCAAATATTTAATTAATTATATTTCTCTTAGTCCAACTTTTCATTTACTCAAAAAGGTAAGTTGCCTTTCATTGTAGCCCATAGATGAAGTTGGTTCAAGTGATTGGTTTTTTTTATAAAACAAGTTAGTTTTACAATACCCCAAAACAATTAAAACACAAACATTACTTTAAAAAAAATTATTCTTCCAAAACTACTCAAAGTTAAAACAGTGATCTGCACGAAACAGGAGAATACAGGTTCTATTTTGTTTAAAGGTCAATAACATACCTGGGTAACACCAGATGCTTATCACTCTCTTACTGATTCTTTTATATTACAATATTATAACCATTTTTAAAAACTAGCAAAGAAGAAAAATTTTTCCCCAATGTGTCAGACACAAAAAAAAAAAAAAAAAGAGTCTATGGCAACAAGAGTTTGTTTCTCAACATGTGAATCTGTGTCTCTCCAAGTCCAATAGAAACCGTTTGAATGACTTCATAATAGGTTTACGTCCAGTCCTTTTGGAATTCAGTGTACAGAGCACAGACCTGACCAAACATCACGCCTAAAGCTGGTGCATAGTCACCAGCTTGTTCTTGTTACTCCTGTAGCTCCAAAAAGCCATCTGCCACCCCTCTGACCCAATCCTCCATAGCAGAGCTCTGGTTAAAGTCAAAGATTACTGTATGGTGGGCTTATAAAATCAAAGTTTTCAAGAACACAATGTTACCCGTTGTCTCAACATGTAAGAAGTTGGCGCCAACAATACAATATTAATTAATTCAACATATATCTTGTTGGAGTTTTTACAGTGCCATGATGGTCTTCATGAGAGCCAGTTTCATCATGGGTTTTTGCAAATGCACTTGACAGTACTGTTCTTGCAAGAACTGTTCCAGAACAGCTGACCTTCTTGTCTTTAATTAGCAACTGTTGTTGTTGTTGTTGTTGTTGTTGTTACTTAATTACCTACAGTAATTCCATATGTGTTATTTCACAGTTTTGAAAAAATCCAGTGTTGTTCTAAAAAGTAGAAAACAAATCCAAACTTTTGACTGGTACTGTATACACAGTCAGGTCTATACATTTTGAAACATAGGCTATATGTTTTTTGACATTTGTCCTCTGTACACCATCACATTAAAATTGAAATGAAACACTCAAGCTGAGAGTGAAATCAAGAATTCTAGGTTTAATTCAAAGGGGTTGACAAAAGTGACATTTTTTTGTGGGGGGCTCATAACTAAGGGAACAAATAGTACTGTAGTTGCATGGTCAAGTGTAGTCTTTTCCCTCATTAATCCATGACTAATCATGCAGATAAAAGGCCTAGGGGTGGTTTTGAATGCGTTTGGTAGCTGTTCGCTCGAACTCTTAACATGAGGTCCAAAGGAAGTGACGGAGGCTATAATTAGCCTGAATATGTGTATATATACTATATACATGTCACATTATAGCCATGACTTTTACCCCTTTATCGTGATTTCACTTTAGGAGATTCTACAATATCCTCCACAACTGGTGTTGCACTGAATTAATCTGACTATAATTAGATTTCCCCCTTTTATTTATTGTAATGTCCCAGCTGATAGAAACAAAACCATTATAAAAAGCAGAGCGTATTGCATAATCACAGTTAGTATTATGAAAAAAAAACATATTTTACCAATCTCCAACTGTCTAGTTTCAATGAGATTGTGTGTCAGGCTCCTTGCTTTCCCTGGCACAAATGGAACCCATTGTGATAATATTAGGATAGTGTAGTAGGATATCCACCCAAGCTTAAACATGTAGTATGTTTGGAGATCCTTTTCTTTTCACTACAGTGAAGTATATTGAATTACTGCTCATTCATCTTTCTCATCAACAAGACATTTCTGTCTACAGAACTGCCTCAGACTGGGTGTTTTTGAATTCTTTAGAACATACTATATTTACCCTCAAGACTGTTGTGTATGAAAATCTCAGGAGGTCCGCAGTTTCGTAAATGAGCCTTGTCTGGCAACAACAGCCATGATGTAATCAAAGTGACTGAGATCACATTTTTTGCTCATTCTGATGATTGATGTGAATAAAGCTGTACCTCCATGATTTTATGCATTGTGTTATATGCATGATTGGCTGTTTGGATAATTGAATAAACGAGCAGATCTTCCTATTAATGTAGCTGGTGAGTGTATATATATATATATATATATATATATAAATAAAATAAAAAAACTCTGATGTCAATCTGTTGTCTATTTTCAGCATTTGTTATTTTCCAGCTGACCCCTAAATCAGCTGACATTGTATTTGCAGGGAACAGGAGGAGTAGACATTGAAATTACTGTATTATTACAATATAAAGCTTTATTTCTCACTTGCCTCTCTGGTACCCCTCAGGCTTGTATTTCATAATAGCACATTGATGTTATTTTTTCCTTCCATGATTCTGACAGAATTGAAGAATTTTGGCATCGTGAGAAGAGAAATGGAGAAGAAAAGTCGGTATGAGTTTTCCAACTGGTTAGCTTCCATAATGACCAGCATTCGCTCATAAAAGCTTTGTGTTTTCTTTCAGTGATTTTTTACTCGTCGATGCCAACAGAGTCAATCAGTAATGAACTTCATGTGTATTGAAGTGCTAACTGTATTTAAAAATACATTTATACCACTGAAAGCAAACAGTGACTATAAAAGATACTGATTCTACTGTGATGTTTTTGTATTAAGGTTTATACCTGAAATTCGTTTACTCTCCATGTTGAGTTGAGTATATATGTTTTCCCTTGTGTCAGTTCATGTTTTATAGCTTAAATAGGCTCTAGGTGCACATAAATTTGACTGAAATATGGAGATGAATGAATGGAAGTGCGACACTACTGCAAGGAGACATGAACCAGGTGCTAGTCACTGCCCTGGGTATTCTAATATATGTACTATTTTAATCTATCTCTAACCATTTAGCAAGAGTGTACCCATATGAAAGCACACCACGTAAAATTTCTTTATTTTTATTGTAAAATAGTATATCGCCATTGGTGGCTCATTGGTGGTTTATGAAAGAGCAAAAGGTTTGATTCCAACCAATGTCAAATCCCAACATTGTAAGGCATCCTATCTCTGGTGCCAAGCCTGGATGAAGATAATGGATTACATCAGCAAGGGCATCCAACATTACCCTATGCCAAGATGAATGTACAGATTGGATCGCTTGCTTTGGTGACCCCCAATGAGAGCAGCTGAAAGGACAACAACAATCTGGTATATGGTATACCATGGTATAATACGATGTTGCAGTTATGTTTAAGCAAGTGAGGAATGAGTAGCTGAAGTTTTGGTGTTGCTGGAGAAGAGGTTTGAGACTGAAGTCCTATGTGGTGTAAACAGATGAGGATGGGAAAACTGATGAGGCTGTAGGAAGGCAAAAGCATTTCAGAATGATCTGGTGCTAGGGCTGCATAAAGGTGTGGCAGGAAAAGAGATAGATAACTATATCTAAAACCACAGGGCGAAGGATGATCAGAGATCGAGTAAACAGCTATATCTGAAACTGGCACATAATCCAATTTCAATAATTAGTCCAAAAAGTCAGATATCTAGTAGAGATATACAGTATTACAGTGCAGACAGAGCAGAAGCAGAGTCCAAATCTGACTTGATATGACTATTACAGAGAGGAACAGGCAGACAGATTTGCAGAGTTATGGACAAGGAGCAGACAGTCAGATTTACAGGCAGATTCAGGAATAGAATGAAGACTGGAGAACTCAAACATGACATGAAGACCCAATCTGGCAGAGAGTGAACAGTGGTGATGGAGGTAGTAGAGCAGAGAGGCTAATAGGAGACAGGTGGATATGATTAGGAGTGGCGAGATGAACAAACCAACCAGTGGGGGAGAACTGCAGCTCAGAAGAAAGGTGGGTAAACAATAAAATTTGGAATGGATCATAAAGCTATCTATCTATCTATCTATCTATCTATCTATCTATCTATCTATCTATCTAAAGTGAATACATTTGATTCTTCCATCACAAGCCAACCTCACTAGGCTTTGCAGGCAAGACAATTTTCGAACTAAATTAGTCTTAATCCTAATTTAGTTTTGAGCTGAGAGCTACTGTATATGCTAAAAGAAAAATCCCTTGTGTTAAAATCTTTATACAAGTGCATGCAAAACAAATGCTCTTACTTACGCTTATATCATTACTTCATTATTTGGCAGACACTCTTATCCAGAGCAACTTACATGTTTCTCTCATTATACATCTGATCAGTTGAGGGTTAAGGGCCTTGCTCAGGGGCAACGTGGTGGTGGGTTTTGAACCTGGGACCTTCTGAACTGTGAAATGCCTTAACCACTGAGCAAAGTGTGCTGTTAAATAGAGTAATGTTGTATTTGAAAAATTAGCATGGCAGCACTAATACATTTGTGTATAGGTGATTATGCGGACTCAAGGCAGAACGTTCAGTTGTTGTTTGCAGGCATTCAGGCAGGTAAACAACAGCCGCAGGTGTACACTTTTCCAGCTGACCTTACCCACAAGCCTTGTTCATACAAAAGACAAATGAACCATCTCCTCCAAAGGACTAAATTTAATTTTCACATTTCGTTGTGCTTCAATTGACATATCCTCCCCTTCCTTCTCCTCCCTGCCTCTCATTTTCCTTTTGAAAGAGGATAAGCAGGTGCTGCATCTAGCACAATGGAGGTATAATGATTCAGATTGGAATAGCGAGTGCTATCCTTTGCTCATCAACACTCCATTCACCTCACCCATGTACCAATTTCTCCCTCCTGCATGACATGCTCAGGAAAGGAAAATAGATCGGGGAGAGAGGAAAAGTTGGTTGCATTGGTGAAACTGGAATATTTGATGTTCCTGTACAGTATAAGTGAAAAGCAGCATGAATAAAATTTGAAGGAGCAATGCTCTCAGTGTCTCATTTTTTTTGTTTTTTTTGTTCTCATATCCTTTGAAGGATTCAGCAAAGACCATTTTGTACATCATGTCTGAAGCACTAAGCGTTCTCTTTGACCTTTAATCGATCTCTGACTAATCTCTCAGCGCTTCTTCCTTATTTTCGGAACACCTGGGCGGTTTCCTTACAGAGCATCAATAGTTAAATCATCACTAATGTGGGTGACCTTAAAAAGGTCTCTGCTACAGTATGTCACACTTCTCACCTTATGAAAGACATTAAGTACATTGCTCTAACATGGTGTTTTTTTTAAATATGATAATAAACCTAATTCTGTTATTGCTAAACCTGCATCATCAAATTAGCACCACTTAAGGTTAATTCTCATATTAAACTTATTGAAACAGAAGCACAGCCTCCATAGAGGCACAGACGCAGAAGATCATCACACTATATTTTGAGGCAGCAAGCTACCTTTACTAAAGTTCTTGACTCTGTTCAGTGACTCGAGATAATTGAAAGTCCGGTGAAAAATTATGGATCAAACTTGAAGCTCATCAATCTGAAGGCAGGAAAAAGTCTAAAACTGGTACTGAAGGAAACTAGCCCTAGCCATGTTAACTTAGCCTTTATAGCACCTTGAATACTTTTCAGTTTAATGTTTTGCACCTGGTCCCAAGCAGGCTCTTTACTCGACTGAGAAGCACATGAGAGAGAAAGCCTCTGTGCCTGCAGGTCGGGTGTCTAAAATCTTGGAAAGCACTATGGGAACATAATGAAACCATTTCAGCCAAAAGTACCAGTCTGCATCCACCAGAAAAATGAAAATACTGCATAAATGATGGACAGTCGCTATAAACTGTCATTCAAGCCTGTAAAAAGCAAGATAGAGAGAAGCCAGATAGCTAAATAGTTTTTGGCTAGAGTGCATAATATAACCCCAAAGCACAAGTTGTTACCACAGTATGTGCTGTATTTTGAATTATAAAGAACAACATAGTCTGGAAATAATACATGTTAACAGACAACACATATTTTAACCAACCTACAAGAAGTTCCTGTCGCTGTTTATAATACATATGATGAGGTACGAATTTTGATTAATTGAATTTTTCAATAAAAATTTAAATGTTATAATTTTTAACTATGTCAACGATTCAAGCCTCTCTAACCAAAATAATGACTTTCTGTGCTTGGTGTATAAACATATTTATGAGTGATTAACTATTAAGTATTAGCTTATTAGATTGTTCTTAATAGTGTTTTCACTTTACACCTTGTAAAATATTTTATTTTCTATTTTTTTATTTTATTTATTTCCTATTAATAATCTTTTATTTTTAAGGTCACGGGCGGTCATTTAAGCTTTTCACTGCATATCGTACTGTGTATGAGACAAATTAAATTTGTCTATTTAGTTTTCTTATTTTTGTGATGCATAGAGTAGCAAAAAAAAGTCTGTTTTTCAAATGGAAAAATGTGTGGTCTGATGATTCTATTTCAAAATGATGGCACATGAAGTGATGCACCCATGATACATGGTGGCCACTCTACAGTATAAGCCTCTGGAAGCAGTGTTATGACCTGGGGTTGCTACAGTTAGGTCTAGACTCAGCAATGTTATGTGGCAATAAAATTAAGTCAGCTTATGACCTGAATGTACAGAATGACCAGTTTATCAGATCAATGCACATTTCTTCCTTGATGTAGCTATATACAGATAATAGTCCAAACCATACATAGGAGAGAAAAAGTAGAAAATGATTTGTGTGAGCAGAGACTGCCAGACATGAATCATGTGGAATGACACCTGTGGAACTTTGAAACTCCTGCTTCAAGACTATTCTGTTGGAATTCCTTTAACAATGGGAATTTGGTTAATTCTGTTTTTTAAAGAATATTGATATTTTGTCATTGATACTTGATAATGTTCTTTCATTCAATAGGTAGACAATGCATTTCTCAAAAACCTATGCTGGTCCATTCACCGTGACTGAAAATTGTTCTGGAAACAAAAAGCCATTCCCCTGCATCTCTGTCAAACCACGTCAAAATTCTCTATGCTGTTCTCTTGCTGTCACTCTGAGATTGGGGAAATTGAATTTTTCACCCCAGTGGAGCTGAGAGGGGCCAACCTGAAGAAGCACTCCCTTGTGTAGTAATTGTGAGACCTTACCATGAAAGGAAGTGGCTGTGCACCTGGTCCTGACTTAGGAGCCAGTAATCATCAGGCTTGAACCACTAATACTAGCGATTCAAAATGCTTTGCCTTGAAGGAAAAGGGATTAGCACCCTCTGGCGAGGCACTAATTCTGAGATTCTGCTTTCTTAAACATCATAAATATTTATGCAGCTCACAAATGTTTGTGTCAATCAAATAGTAAAAATCACAAGAATCAATTTCAGTTGTAAGTTCTAACCTTTATGGGGTGAATACTTGCGCAAGACATGTAAGCTAAATAAAGATTTTAAGAGTAGTTAAGGCTTAATGCATGGGCATAACACTCCAAAAAGTGTATTGTTACAAATAAAGCACATCTATTCATAAATAGTGGTTGCCATAAAAAAAAAAAATGGATGGAATTTGATTGTGTTTAAAAACTAATGTTTAAATTAAATATTATATGTGAAACATTATGTGATTTCTGATAAAGCCTGCATTTAGAAGAGAATAGCACACGTTGGTGTTTGTGATTATTTGCACATTTAACCATATAATCCTATGTTTTTTTGTAAAATGTGCTCTTTTGTTGCTGGGCAACAGGTCTGTTAAAAAACATGCTAATAGATGCATAGGTTAACAAGGTCGGTCATTTAAAAAAAAAAAATTATATCCTAGCACATAGGAATGGCCACATTGTTACATATTTTGGCCAGCAGGGAGCACTTGAGCTCCATCTTGATTGTGTAGAAAACAAGAGTTTTGAAATGAGTGCACAAATAGCACAAACAGTGATTAATCTTCCATTTTCCTTCAGGTTTCTCCATCAGCAACACCTTACCTCATCAAACTTTTGGAGTCAGTTAATATAGCAGCTATCAGCGGATTAGATCAGCCTCCACCAGCTCAGGGCCCACCAGAAAATAACTCATTCCTTAAATATCTCTTTATGCAACATTGCTTTTTACTACCAAAGTAATCTTGATGGACCATGCTGTGTCCTGCTTCTGATATTAAAATATGTAGGACGATTGTATTATAAGTAAAAAAAAAAAAAAAAAAAAAGATAATCTCATCTCTTTTTAGATTTCACTACTTCTTTTCTATACATCAGTTAATGTCTTAATGTACCATAGCTTGTGCCTGTTCAGCATGGCAAGAAGCAAATTTAGTAGGATCTGTTGCAAGGTAATAACTGTGGAATGAGAAGTCTGCAGTAGCTTGCAGATGATGGATTTTTGCGAGTGCCAGTTTCTCTTTAGTACTCTTCTGAAATGAAATATCACCTGCATTTGTTTTCACGTGGTTTTTAAATTTTCTTTCAGGGAAGCAATTTCAAAGAAATAGACTCCTGCATAATGTACAGAAAAAAAAAAAAGCCATATACATTTTTCCTTCATCGTCTCAGACTGGCATGAAAGCAAACAGCATTTGCTTTATCTCTGAGAAAGCTGGTCCAGAGGATCATTCACAGCTTAGTCGGTGGAAGATGATCTTCTTACATCACCTCTAAACTATTCAATAGAGTTCCACAACTAGTTTTTATTAAATTCCAATGTGAAAAGTGAAAAACTGGTTATTGAAGTTGACCTTATTTAGTCAGATTTATATTTTTTTCTTAAATGATCAGTTAATTCATTAGACAGCTATGTTATGTTTTTGAAAATTTTTCTCAGCTGCAAATTCCCGATCTCCAGCCAGCTCCTTGCTACCATACAGTAACTCTAAGCCAGCAAGAGTGAAGACTTTTATTAATATTTGCTTCATATGAGACATGAAGCATATGGTAAACTTCAAGCAACTACTGTACCTGCATTAAGGAACAGGAGTAACACACTTAGAGGAACATCTTCCCTCTTTAACATACCCAAACTCACAGATGCCCATAATTGGCTGGACTAAGGAGAGAGAATAATGTCATTTTTCCAATTTTGTCATTTTTGTGGACCTTCTTTAAATTATTTCAATTGCAACAAACAGGACCCAACATAATGTTGCATATCTTCTTTAGAGTTTAAACTGAAAATGGAAAATACTACAATTTTATTATTATTATTTTTTAAATTCTCATTACTTTAAGCATACGAAAATAAATGGGGAAAAAGCATGATAAGCATACAGGACAAAAGAATGAATATACACAGATAACCTTAAAACCATTAACATTAAAACCACCTAAGTTTTAGGTTCACCATGTGCCACCAAGGTGGCTCTTGCCCCATGGGGCGAGGCTATGCAGGGCCTGGCACCAGGATGTTCATTTTGGTGCTGTAGGTTGCGGGACTTGGGCCTCTGTGGATTGGACGTGTTTCTCTGACACATCCCCGATCTGATTGGGTTTTGAGTTTGGAGGGCAGATCAGGAACCTTGGGCTTTTTGCCTTCTGGGCTACATGCATGACAGGTTGTGGTGCACTGGGTGTTATGGTGGCATTAACTTTATCTGTGCTTCATTGGCTTTGCTGTGGATTTGGGCCGGATGGGATGGCCTTGGGTTCCCATGATCCTGTCACCAGTTGGCTGGTGTAAAGTTGGTGATCAATGTTGTTCATGTCACCCATCAGTGGTCATAAGGTTTGGCTTTTAATAATATTATTATTATTATTATAGATATGCATACACTCACGTTCAAAAGTACCCTTTCTTTTAATTCTATGTGTTGTTGTGTAAAAACATAAGAGAAATCTGATCATAATTGGTTCATCATTTTAAAGTGAGAACGATTATTCACAACTCATTCAAGACACTCTCTTCCCAGGAGTGGACATATCAGCACATTCACCCCCGTGCAATGCTCAGAGAATTACAAAAAAACCCAAGCGCTACTTCTCAGACCCTATCGGCCTAACTATGTTAAATGTTAAAGTCCATGACAGCATAATTAGAAGCCTACTGAACGAGTATGGTTTGTTTGGAAGGGTTGTCTAGAGAAAGCATATTCTGTCTAAAAAGAACATGAAAGCATGACTGAGGTCTGAAAAACTACATCTGAACAAACCACAAGACTAGTTATGGACAGATGAGATCAAAGTGGACTTGCTTTGCCTTAATGCCCAGCACCATGGTTGAGAAAAACCAAATATCATTTCAGCGGAAACACCTTTGCTGAGGAGGTAATGATTTGGACTTGTTTTGCAGTCACAGGACCTGGGCACCTTGAAGTCATTGAGTGGATCATGAACTGTATACCATAGTATTTTCGAGGCAAATGTGAAGACATGTGTGTGACAACTAAAGCTTAGGTGTCATGCAGGACAACAGGACAATGAGCCTAAGTAGACCATTAAATCTAAAGCAAAATAGCTGATAAATAAAAGAATCAGGGGCATTTGGAATGATCTGGTCAATTGAAATGCACATATAGTATGTGAATGCCTAAAGACCTCAATGAATGGAAGCAATGTTATAAAATATAAAGAACTATGGGCCAAAATTCTCTGATAAAGGAATCATTTCCTTAATGACTAAGTTATTTCAGAATACTGAAATCATGTGGTAGTTAGTATTGAACACGTTCCTCGTTTGAGGTTGTATTTGCCTAATACTAAGACCCACTATGATCAGATGATTTTTTTCATTATGTTTTCACACAAAAACCACATCAAATAAAAAGAGGGGGTACTAACTTTTGAACATACTGTGTGCAATAAACAGAGATGATACAAATAACAGTAAGGGAAGATGAAGACCAACAAATATAAAGGTGGTGGAGAAAATGAATCCAAATCAAAAACAGAAGCAGATGGAATCAGAACTCAGGAGGAGTGAAATGTTGAGGCACTGGAGCTGTGGGTGTTGAAGGGTGTTGATGTAAGATATCTATGAATAGCAGTTATGTAAACATCATATAACTGAAGATTGATTGTATCTCATATACTGTATTGTATGAGAGAATATCAGGTGAATGTTATACATATACTGTAGGTTGGAATTCTAACTATCATGCAGCATCCCATACATTGTAGAGGCTTTTGCTGCACGGTGCTTAAGACGTCATTTGCACTTACACTTGTGATGACTATAACTGGTGTGTTAGGTTTTGGAGCTCTAGACTATGACTGATCATGTGAAGTAAGAACCGAGCTTCAAGTGTTCTCTGAGTCAGCATGCTTATCACAGAACGACAAAACTTTGCAAGGTTAAACAGCTTTGTATTATCAAATAGGAAGAAGCATCAGGAAGTGGAGCAATAAATATTTTCTTAAAAAAATGATCACAGGCAGTAAAAAATAAATAAAATAATTGGATTACCAAGAGCAAAGTGGTTTTAATCTAAAATAATAAATCAAACAAAAGGTAACACTAAAAAAAGAGTAGTTAAATCTAACCGCTCTGTTATTGTTTCTATGAAAGAAGCAGGAAAGTGTTTGAAAGCATTTTAAGATTGGATTTTAAATAGAGTGGACTACTATTCGGAAGGTCCCATAGTCAAATCCCACGACTACCAAGTTCTCCCTTTT
Source organism: Clarias laeviceps (assembly GCA_030014305.1). Classification (NCBI taxonomy): domain Eukaryota; kingdom Metazoa; phylum Chordata; class Actinopteri; order Siluriformes; family Clariidae; genus Clarias; species Clarias laeviceps. The sequence goes on from JAQMYJ010000021.1 coordinate 11,318,611, forward strand.
GGGCCCTTGAGCAAGGCCCTTAACCCGAAAACTGCTCAGATGTATAATAAGATAAAAAATTTAAGTCGCTCTAGATAAGGGCTTGTGCCAAATGCCTAAATGTCAAGCAAATATGCATTAAGTGAGGTGTGTCCAATATTTTACATTGTAAAAAAACAAAACAAAAAAAAAACTAAGTGTAGGTTTCAATTTGAAATTAGATTTTTTATTTGAGGTTAAAACCCTTTAAATACCCCATTTACTTATAATACAATTTGTTTATTGTATTGTGCTTAACGGTGTCCTTTATAAATTTATTCTGGTATTCCTGATTGCTCCATGCTTTGATAATATTAAACAAATAAAATGACAATTTACCTGAACAAGCATCAACAATGATGATCCCTTTTAAGACAAAATAATTTAGCAAGATGAATCCAGGTGATTTATTTAATGGAACAACGTCATGTAGCTATAGGAAGTATGTGGAATGAGTTGCAGTATGATGTAAAAGCAAGCTTGCATGACACATAGGAGATCTGAGTCATGTTTGAGGGTGCATCTGTCACTGACACAGAATTGCCAGGTGCACTTCATAACTGAAAGTGTTTGGAAGACTGTGCTGCTTTAATGGTTTGTTTGGAGCCCTAGGTGAAGGGGAAAAAAGTATGTTTTGAAAAGAGAGGCACGGTTTTAGCTAATACTCCAGTGATTTTCGCCACTCTACAATCTTTCCTCATTTATTGATTTCCTGCAATTTGGAGAACAGACTGTGTATGTAGCTCGTATAAAAAAAAA
>JAQMYJ010000021.1:11319487-11343138 GCA_030014305.1 Clarias laeviceps
TGTAGAAAGAAATAAAAATCAGGAACCATCATGGAGTTAGAAAGTGTTCTAAAACTTTTGAACGGTAGTGTATATATGAGCAACAATACAGAGTACACTTTTATTGCTATGCTTCCAATTATATAAATACAAACTGTTGGCTTAAAGCTGGAATCACTCTTAGGATTGTATAAGATGCTGTAGACTTTCCTGTTTCAGCATCATTATGCCCACTAGGCACAAAGCGATTGTATAATCATGACTACAGGCTACTTAATGTAAAGTTTCTGTTATAGGCAAAATATCTTAAAGTTAATTAAACTGCCAAATATTGAAAATGTGTCTACTTTTGAAGCAACCAATTTCCACACAGTAGTTACTATATTTAAATTCTTACATTTATTTACCAAACTGATTTTATTACTTGTAATCCATTTCAGATTGATGGAAGCAAAATGACTCAGATTTTATCAATTTACATGATTGCAGGACAGTCTATTTTAGTTGCACTTTTGGATGATATGTAGCCAACAATCCAAGCGAGTTGGAAGGAAGTAAAACAACAAGAAAACTAAATTGGACAGAGGAGCAGTGTTTACTTTTAGCTTTATGTTCAGTGTTTGGAGAATATTTCTTCTTTCTGTCATTTTGTCCTCTACTATAGAAACTCTTAAGCCTCTTAAAAGGAGCTGTTTTCAGTGCTAAGATGTTTTGTGAATCATTTTTATCTTAACTAAGATTTAATCCTAAATTTAAGGGAAAATTCTAAGAAAATGTCAATTCTAAGAATTTTCTTAAAATTTCATCACTAGGAGCAACTTTTAGGCTTAAGAAGCTTGGTGAATATGGGCCCTGAAGTGTTTCTTAGGCATTTGGGTTAACAACAACAAATCTCATACCAACAGTGGTAACCTACTGTATCAGTGTAGGCATATACAATATTTATTGATGGAAACTTCAAAGCACTCAAGTAAGTCGCTCTGGATAAGGCCGTCTGCCAAATACCATAAATATGAATGATGTAAGAATTCAAATCGATATTTGGCACTCTGAAGAGCTGTAGATTTCTGTATAAAATGGTTCACAATGGCCTCTGATGGTTTTCTATTGGATGTGTCAAAAGAGGAGCTATGAAATGTGAATAGCAAAATAATAATAATAATAATAATAATAATAATAGTTGCAAGCATCGATCACGGGCCCAAGCACCCTGTGCTATCGCCACCCCGGGGGCACCTCACAAATTGTGTGTTATTTGAGTGTGTTAAGACCTCGAAAAATCTATCGCCGCCCGGTTGCACATAATTTGCACACCACACACTATACAGGGCTAATGTCAGTTTGGGCCTGTTTGTGAGGGTTAGTGTGTGTGAGAGTGAGAGAGAGAGGTGTGTGTGTGTGTGTGTGTGTGTGTGTGTGTGACGTGTCAGTCTGTGTGTGATGAGTAAATGTGTTTGTGCATGTTTGTGTGTGGTGTGTGTCTATGTGTTAGTATGTGTGTGATGTGTGTGAGACATGTGACTTGTTAGTGTGTGTGGGTGTGTGTGTTTCTGTATGTGGGCGTGTGAGAGAGATGTGAGATATACTGTACATGAGTGTGTTTGTGCATGCGTGCACCTATGTGAGTGTGAGCGTGTAAACATTGTGATATAAGTGTGTTTGTGCGTGTGTGTGCGTCGTGAGAGAGGTGTGTGTAAGTGTGTGTATGTGTGTGTGACTGTTAACATTTGTGCTGTGTACATGTGTTCAATAGGCTGCAGATGCTGGAAAATAAGCATCACACTATGATGTCACTGAACATAATGGCACTGAACATGTCACTCAATATAATGCCACACAGAAAGTTATTAATCATTTTTCAGCGTAATCTTAAGACTTTATCACGGCTGACCCATTTGAGATATCAAAAATCCCTTCACAATTTTTAAGTTAAATTCAACATTTGTTGCTGTTTTCATTTTGAAACAATCTCAATCCTACAACACCAAAATGCTTAATATAAATGTTGCCCTATCCCAAATCATAGAAGTAAGGAGTACTGCTTGTGTGTGCAACCATTCTGCACATGGTGTTCATGCAAGTCGCATGGAAATGAATTTAATCACATAATTAATCAATGGATCATCACAGAATGATGCATGCTGGAACAAAAACTGAAAAAACACTTTGACATCTGGGCCTGTATTCACAAAGCTTCTTAGAATTTTCTCAGAAAGCTTATATCTAGCCTAAAAAGTCCTATCTAGGAGTCCTATACTATAAGTGATTTAGGAAACTTCTCAGAGTAACTCTGAGTAAGGAAAGTACAAAAACTTTTATCTTAGTGAGGAGGTGTGGTTGACCCTGTTGCTAGGGATGATACAGCAATTCAAGGACTGTGATTGGTTGATAAACAAAATCTGTAAAAATTTTAAAATGGGCTCTTTGTATTTCTATAAATCATGACTATAGGCTTCTTTAGGCAACGTGTTTGTTATAGGCTAAATATGTTAAGGTTAATTAAAACAGCCAAATATTGAAAATGTGTCTAGTTTTGAAAAAAAAAAAAAATTTCCACACAGTTGTTACTATAATTAAGTTCTTACATTTATTTACAAAACTGATTTTATTACTTGTAATCCATTTTAGATTGATGGGAGCAAAATGGCTCAGATTTGACCAGTTTACATGATTGCAGGACAGTCTGTTTAATTTGCATTTTTAGATGGTATGTAGTCAACAATCCATGAGATTGAAGGAAGTAAAGCAACAAGAAAACCAAATTGGAAAGAAGAACAGTGTTTACTTTTAGCTTTACGTTCAGTGTTCGGAGAATATTTCTTCTTTCCGCCATTTTGTCCTCTACTATAGAAACTCTTAAGCCTCTTAAAAGTCTTCCTCTCCACTCTTAACAATTTTTACCTTAGGAGCTGTTTTTAGGGCTAAGATGTTTCATGAATCATTTGTATCTTAACTAAGATTTAATCCTAAATTTAAGGAAAAATTCTAAGAAAATGTCATAATTCTAAAAAATCTTAGAATTTCATCACTGAATATGGGCCCAGATTTGCACAGCACACCATTAGAACCCAACTAACATTGTAAAAGCATCTACAGTACTGTACATTCCGTGGTGTCTAAGAAGCCCAGTCCATTCACCACCTCTTTATTAACCTCCTAGGTTGAACATTCACGAAGATACCTGCTCACATGTGTCCCCCCCACCAAGGTAATCATTTTCATGAAGTGTCTACACTACTCAACAACACCTCTCAATGGTCACTCATGGACACTAATAACTGGGCACTGCAGAAACTACAAGGCAGATCAATAACTTCAATACGTACAATTAGTAAGAATCTGTGCAAAAGCTATAAATCTGTGCAATACTGTGCAAAAGATTTGTGCCACATGTGCTATAGATAGGGCACATGTGCGAAAGAATATATTAACTGCTATCGTATATGTGCAATTACCACAGTTGTGCAAACTACACATTAAGTGAAATATACAGAGTTGCATGCTGGATGAGAGGGTGTGTGGGTGGTTGAAGAGGCATGCAAGGAGTACTGCTTGTGTGTGCAACATACAGTTTAGTCTGCCTTGGAGATGCACTGACAATGCCAATAAACACAGACTGAAAAGGAGATAAAGCAACGTCCAATGCTACTGCTAATAATCTCCAGCTTAACACCTGGGCCTCTTTTCACTTAAACTAGGTACTCAGGCACATCCATGCCCCACATTTCTGCCATAAGTATATTGCTACCTCTATGAAATTATTTATGGCGCCACTCTTAATTTACACTTTTCTCTACACTCTGACCTCACTCACTGCAGTCTCTCCTTCCCAGAGTCTCAGTTGCTCTCTTTACTCATAATCTCTCACTCTATTTCAGTTGATATCCTCATCTCCCCAGCTTTCGCATCATATCTCTTATGACATTCTTTCTGGATCCTGGTCTCAATCATTTTCTATTTTTAATAACCTCATTCTTTTCACTCCTTATAGTTTATGTTCCACAAGCTCCCGGGCTACTGACAAATACATATATTTCCTGACATTTCTTCCCACTCTACAGGGTGTCGAACTATCACGGATAGTAAATAGCCACAGTAACTGAAATTAAAGCCAGTAGTTCAGTGTATTCGGAGAATTCAGAGTAGCTTCATTGCTATGACCCTTCAGAGCTAAAGTATTGCCAAAGCTACAGTCTTTATAAATATGTTAAGGTAGTTAATGAAATAAACAACCTTGAAAAAGTTTTTGAAGAAATAGCAGTCTGTGGGATCAATATTTTCGCTGACTCATGGAGTGTCTATAAATTACAAGACTGTCTAATTCTAAAAAGCATACGCTAAAGATTTGGCTTGTCACACCTTTATTCTATAGGTCAAGGCAGACATGTCTCGGGTACATCAGAAGGGACAGACATGGTTGTATCCATTTACAGATCTCACTCACGCTCTTGTCATATACAGGGTCACAGAGGGGCCTGGAGCCTTTCCAGGAGACTCTGGCATGAGGCGGGGTACACCTTGGATGTGTGCCAATCCATTGCTGGGCACACACACACTCTTTCACACACTACATGTCTTTGGACTGTGGGAGAAAACCGGAGCACTCCTAGGAAACCCACCAAGCATGGGGAGAACATGCAAACTCCATGCACACACAGGCGGGAGTCGAACCTGGACCCTGGAGGTGCAAGGCGAAAGTGCTAACCACTAAGCCACTGTGTTGCGTCGAAATTAAAAAAAAAAATTTATTTATTAAGAGAATAAATGGAAAATGTGCTGTGCATTATTGATTGATCCCCATTTCTGTCAACACAACCAATTGTTGCTTTGAGTAATATAAGCATAGCGAGCTGACTAAAAATTTATTAGCTCTAATCACTTTTTAGCTATTTCTGTCTTATGGGTTCACGTCTGAGGATATGAGATTCGTCAATGCCTTATTACATCATCACTTGTGAATAAACCTTTATACTAGTGTCTAACACACCGCGGTCCAAGTCTTGCCTGGTCACTTTTGTCTGGTTTTCAAAATGTACAGATTTTAAATATTACTATACTTAGAATGTGGCATAAGACCATCTACCAACAGGTGGTACAAATAAAATATATGTAGTAGATACAATTATGGCTATTATTTGTATAGTCTTGGTTGACAAGGTTTAGTTTTTTTCACCTTAGTTTTTCTACAAAGTCAATTCTCAGCAGAATGATGCAACAAAAATGATGCAACGGTTAGAGAAAGTACAAGGAGCCTGCTTGGCCATGGTGGCATCAAATAAGGACTCTAAATAAAAAAAAAAAAGTTACCTCTTGGCATGACTGCAGTCGAAGTACAATGATTAGCAGTTTCAAACATAATATAGATACCCATGTTTATATTCTACTCCTGTTTTACGGAAATGAACGGTTGTCATGGCGTCCTGACCCTCATGCCATATCTGCATTTTGGGGTAGAAAACAGGAGAGAGTCTAGTGGAGAGAGAGAGGTGGTTGTGTGTGTGGGTGTGGGGGGGGGGGGTGACCTGTTATGTCTACACCACATGAGGATATGAATGACTAATATCTGTAAACAAGTGCAAGATCACGCTATGACTATTTACTCTGCTCGGTGCTACATTGTTAATACATCAACACGGTTGTTCAAGCAATATGATTTGATCTGCAGTAAATTACTTTCTGACTTGGGGTAACGCAAGGTTAAATAATGTAATAATGTGTAATCAGATACTGATATTTTAGCTTTTGTTAAAAAAAAAAAATCTCTCAAACGCAGTGCAGATAAATTTGTATGACAGATTCATGATTATATAGTAGATATGCTTCAAAAATGTACTGTAGCTCTGATTCACAGGGCATTAGTGTTGGCTGTTCATGGTCTATGGTGACATAGGGATTAATCTGCCCTACACTGTGTCTGACAACTTATTGCCCCGAGCAGGGTTGGTTATTAACCTAAATAAGCTGACAGATGCTGTTCTTGTATTGGGAGCTGTGCCGGGTTTAACAGTAGGTTCTGAAAATGAGCGCAGTGGTGGCTCAGAAGGTCATGATTTCAAATCCTGGCAGCTCTATGCTTTCACAGCAGCGCCCATAAAAAAAAGTTGCTTAGACTTTTTAAAATATTTTGCACATAAAACAACCACCATATATGTAAATTCAAATTCTGTCCGAGATGTAAGCAAATACAAATAAATTTGTTATGATATACTGTATATATGAACAGAAATTGGCAGGATGTCAAGCTAATGGGACTATTCAGATATTCAGATTCCGAATTTGAGGTGTTCAGTTGTGTGTTACGCTCCTCATACAGTACATTTTTTTCATTCAGCTTTACATTACTAAACGATATAGTCCATAGTGAGCTATCCCACAATGAGATAATGCTTTAGATAGATACAGTATGTTGGCCAAGCTTTTTCTATCAGGCCCAGGATAGTAGAATATCTGCATGCATCACCCTGGTTAAGCATTCCTTTTCCATTTCATCGTGTTGCCATTGACTTGCAGGAAGCTTAATGTGGTATGGATAAATCCATACATTCATCCCTTGAGCTCAGCTGATGAGATCTGCGCTCCATTATTAGTAATAAGCTCCTAAGAAATTGCTCACCTTATAAATATGTAATTCACTTGGCACAATCTGCTCTCTAGTCAAAGTGGGCCGCTTTGCCATTTCAGTATCCCTTAAGAAGTAATCGACTACAATATGAGATTTCCTGCCGTCAAATTCTCACAGATATTAGTTTTTTGTCATGAACCCCTGGGCAATGGCCCAATTATCAGTGCCTTATTTCTCGGAGTAGATCTGTCCTTTGAGCAGAGTCAGCACCTCATCGTTTCCCCCTTTTTATTTTTTTGATGTCTGCACTGAGGCCTTGCCATCAACTGGACATTTCCTACTCTTCCCCAGCATCTGATCAGCCCTTAATGACACTCTTGAATCTGCCGAAGATCCTCCTCCGGCCTTAAAGCTGTAATAAAAGAATCGCACAAGGTCATCCCATGCTGACAGATTCGCTCTTGCTCTTTACTCTTTCACAGGTCAGGATTTTTATGTTGCGGTACTTTCAGTCACATGCTGCATGTGTGGACTATGTGTGTCACAAGTGTCCTTCTGGCATACAATACAGTATTTACAACTGACTTGATTTTTTTCCCCTTCATCTTAGTAAATTTTAACACCACATAAAAATGGTAATTAGTGGTGTCCTGACCCCCAAATCCCCCATAATTCCAACCTGCCCTAGCCGCAATCTGTCAGTTTACTTTTCATGACCTGGCACTGAACTACAGCCCTAACCGTCTGACCCAGTCTGTGCTTTGATTACCAATGTGGAGATGCTGGGCCTATTGTGTTTACAGTTCTTTGTACTGAGTCTCAGTCTGAAATACACTCCGTAGGATTTTTTGTCTCTTTTATTTTAGCCTAAATCAGTCTAAGTTTAACATAAAATGTTCAGCGTTTTCAGACCCTTTCAAGTTTTCCACAACAACATTTTGTTATGTTTCACACTGATCTTACAATAGATTCAGATCCTTTTTTCTCCTCATCATTCTACACACAATATTCCACTTGCATAAGTATTCAGACCCTTTGTTATAATGCTTGCCATTGAGCTCTGGCGCATCCTACGCCTATTAGAGGTCCTTAAGATGCTTCTACAACTTGACTCGAGTCCATATGGGCCTAATTTAATTAATTAAACTTATTTAGGAAAGGCTCAGACCTGTATTTATATAGTCTCACAGAAGGTGGTGTATGACAAAGTGAAAACAAATCCATTTGAGGGAATTATCTGTAGACCTGAGAGAATGGATTATGTCAACACACAGATCTGGGGAAGAATATGAGGAAAAATTTCTGCAGCACTGAAAATGCCAAAAAGCACGATAGTCACCATCATTCTCAAATGGAAAAGATTTGGAACAACCAACACTTTTATCAGATCTGGCCGCCCAGCCAGAATGCTTAATTGGGGAGGAAGGGCATTGGTCAGAGAGGTAACCAAGAAACCGAGGGTAATTATAAAAAGAGATCCCGAGTTCCCCTGTGTAGATGGGAGAGCCTTCCAGAAGGCTAACCATCACTCCAGCACTCCACCAATCAGACCTCTATGGTAAAGTGTCCAGACAGAAGCCATTCTGCACTAAAAGGCACATGATTGGTGTTTGTGAAAAAAGCCTCTAAAGCACTCTGAGATCACAAAAAGCAAAATCTCTGGTCTAATTAAACAACTCCTCATGCCATGTATGCGGAAGATCAGACGCTGCGCATTAACGCCTTATTAGTACCATATCTACAGTCAACCATTGACCTGGCAGCATCATGCTGTGGGATGTTTTTCTGTACCTGGGACTGGGAGCCTAGTCAGGATATAGGGAAAATGTACTGTAATGTAAAATAAAAATCAATTTTAATTATGTATTAATTCTGATATTTGTAGTAAATCATGCCACGTAGGCAATAAAAGCTTTAAACCTGGCTGCTAAAACATAGGAAGACAAGGCTGAAAATAGGACAGAAACAAACTGATTATAATTGCCACTGTATGAATGATAAGGTGAAGACATTTGGTCGGGGTCAGAGAAAGAAAGTTTTAAGTTTGAATGCGGGAACATCATGCACAGGGCGTAATTTACATTAGCAGAGATCTTTTATTTTTGAAAAAGAAATCCCCTTTCCTCATGCTGCAACCGTTTGCTGTATGAGATGAGACTGGTCCTTCTGCAGGAGTTATAATAAAACCTTTTTACTTTGCTTTTACTCAGCTTTTGAATTCCTTGTCTGTATAGTTTTCAGGATTTCCTCCACAATACGCAGAAAAATAAAGAGTGAAAAGCTTTTCCAGAGTGCTCAGGATCTCAAGCTGGGGCCATGTTGTTTACATTTCAACAAGACAATGATCTGAACAAGTCTATTAAAGTCCTGGTGCTCAGCCAGTCAGGAGTCTCATTCCAATACAGCATCTCTGGAGAGACCTGAACATGGCTGTGGCCATTCTACCCGGTTGAGCTTGAATAATTCTGCAAAGAAGAATGGAAGAACCTTCCAAAAGAAAGGTCTGCCAAGTTTGTAGCATCATTCCCAAGCAGACTTGAGGCTGTCACTGCTGTCGAAAGTGATGGGTCCGAATACTCATGTAAATTCGATACTTCTTTTTAAAATTGGATTACAAAGAAAATCCAAACACCTGGTTTTATTTTGGATTATTTCGGGTGTAGGATGATGAGGATAATCAAAAAAAAAGGATTTGAATCCATTTAACTTGGCACAACAAATGGATAGCTTTTTGTTGGCACTTTGTTTCTTAAGACATTCTAGACATGGTATATTTATTGCTTCTTCTTTATTTAGCCATGCAATAAATATAAATATACAGTATACTTTAAAAACTCCCTGTTTATTATACTGTACAATGTACAACAGGTTATGCTATAGTTGTTGTTTTAAAGTGTGTGTTGCTTGATGTGCACCTTTCCAAAATGTTGAGCCTCTGCCCCTCTAAGTGTTTTTGCAGGACCCTGTTGTTAGGCCACAAGTAACTGCTATCCCTTAGACATGGGTGGACCATTTGCAAGCTCTGTCAAAAAAAAAAAAGAAAGAAAAAAGAAAAACCTTTTTGGATATAACAAAACAGTGCTTCATGATTGGCAACGTGGAACATCTCTTTCTCTTTCACACAAGTGACAAGTCAAATACATTGTTTGTCTTGTATCTCTGGTGGAACAGCATTTACAGCATTGACGAAAATAGCCTCAAAGTGTGACATTGTGCTTGGTGCGCGCAGACAGCAACTGCTAGAATAGAAAGCTGCATGAAGCTTGACATCATATTCACACAACAAAGCAAAACAGTGAAAAATAACATACGGAAATCTAAATCTCCTTATGCTCTTTGGTTGTTCTATTACTTTTATGCAATTTATATTGATTCTGTCATATTATAATGTGCCATGATTCATGCAGTGTTGTACGAACCAAATGTTTTAAGCAATGCTATGTTGTTGTTTTTCTTAAGGAGAGTTAAAGAACTCTTCTGAAGCTCAGTCGTGCTCATTTGACCACAAGAGCCTTAGTGAGGTCAGGTACTGTTGTTGGATGAGGAGGGCTGGAGTGCCGCCGGTGTTCCATTTTATCCCAGTGGTATTCATTGGGGCTGAGGTCAGGAGTTTGTGTAGACCACTCAAGTTTTATTCTAACCTTGGCAAGCCATGTCTTTGTGGAGCTTGCTGTGTGCACACGATTATGCCCTTTAGCTCCAGTCAAAGGAAATTGTAATGCCAACAACATAGGAAGACTTATTCCTTTGTGGGCTTCCGACAGTTTAAGAAATGGGGTGATTGTCAGGTTTTCCCATACTTTTGCCCATATATGTTTATAGCGAAATCTATTTTATAGCCTGGGTTTACTCAAAACTGCATCTGCTATGTCTTCCGTATCTCTTTGTGTTCAATGTTTCTGTTATCCGCCATGTCTCTGTTCGGCTGCCAATCGCAGGATGAGTCACCGAATAGCCTCTTTTGTGTGTCTGATGTGAATCAACATTTCTTTCCCATTTTTTTTTTTATATTAGAAAAATTTCTTCTTATCATACCCAAGAGTTAAGTTAGTATGCCAGACAAGAGTACTAATATCAATTTGTTCCATTTCTCCACATTTATGCATGAAGTGAAGGGAAAATAAAAAGCTTTAGTTATTGATGGGAGCTTCACTATTGATTCAGCCAAAGTCATTTACTCAGTTACTACCAGTAGTGATTGTTAGGTCAAATCATGTGATGTGAGATGTTAAAATATAGATCACCTTGAATTTGGCATGATGTATACATACTGTATACTAAACAGCATATGCAGATCTCAGATTTGAGGGAACCAGGTGGATGCGAGGGAACTTGATAAACCAGGTTTATTCCAAATACCCTGGCTAAATTCCATCAATTTTGGTTGTGCAAAGCAAACTACTGAAATATCTTACTTATTGTTTATCTACTGTGGCCACATAGAGAATGTCTTTGGACAAAGAATATAGTTAGTTCGGGCGAGTACACAGAATTTGTAGTAAAACAGAATATTTTAGACAAAAGTTACCCCAAGTCAAGAGAAGCTATTTTATAATGTGCATCACTTTAGCCTGGTTCCCAGAACACCCTTCATGAATTTCTCTAGTCTTGTCTTCAGTAAGTGCATTTAATATGTACATTTCAGTTTTGGTCAATAAACAGGCAAAAAAGGATTACTGGCTTCAAAATACACCACAGTTTTTGTCAGTTGATGCAACTAGATTAGAAATAAGTTCTAGTGACCTTTCAGTTTTTTGGGCATTTGGGTTAAAATAAAACTTTCCCAACAGTGTTTGACTTTTAGTCAGCAATCTACTGAACTACTGTAAGGATATATTTCTTGATGGAAACTTCAAAGCACTTATGTAAGTCACTCTAGATAAGGATGCCTGCCAAATGCCATCAATGTAAATATACATATAAAGTGCAATGACTATTTTTTGATGGATCTCAGCAGTCTGGTCTAGTGCTTTTAATGTACTCAAGAAGTCATCAAAAATACATAAAGACTACATCAATAAACACAGCTTAACCAGTTCAAGTGGTTCAAGTCCATGCTACATTTCACATTTGCTTTAGATCATTAAGGAGCTCTTTCTGTTTATATCACCATGATATTAGCTGTTGTCTAATTTAATCCTACAGGCTTATGAAACATTTTTTTTTTCGTCAGAATAAATGTGAGTAGGTCAGAATAAATGGGCCATTGCATTAAAGCCTCTAAATTAACAAGGATTCAAATGTGAAATTTTTTTTCAAGAAAATAAACATGAGAAAAATTAAAAAGCAATATGCAAGGCTCGAATGAAATAAAAGAAAAAAAAAAGAAACTAAAAGAACCAATTTATTGTTTATAGATGAAGTTAAATTAGGACTTGGGGATTTACAAGAATTAGGATTTTTGTAAGGTATTCATTTAAAACACTACAACAAACCTGGAAGAGTTGAGACCTCAACATAAATTAGACAAACATCATTCAGGGTAATCGCTATATATCGTAAATCGTATATATACACAATCATAACTACATTTAAAATATTAAATTTTATGATGACAATACAATATAAAAAAGTGCCAGTGGGAGAAATGTGTGCAACAGAGCAGAGCTTTCACAATGCTTTCTTGTTATTTTCTTCTCTAGGCAAGTTGTGAGTCATTGCGTGGTGTGTTGGTGTATTTCGTACATATTTCTACTGGCACAGCACTTATGGAAAGCAGCGAATTAAAGTGAGATTTTGGTTCGTGTGCAAGAAACTACTCACACCGTCGTCAAGTTTAAAAACCTAGTAATGCATACTATAGCATTGCAACATGCACACAGTTTTATTGGTAGTCTTGGCATTTATCTATACTTTATCTATATTTATAAGTTCAGATAAGACAGGATAACACTTTACTTATCCGCTTATCTATGACTTAACATCCACCTGCTTAATAACCTGCTTATTGGCAGATATGATCAGTAAGATCAGGTTAGAAATGCTACATAGCATAACTGGTCATGACTTATTCCTAATATAAACTGTTATAGTAAAATTATATATGTACACTAGAGGGTACTCGCGGGCAGATCCTGATGCCTGCGTGCTACCATTATCTGAGAATGGAGTGTGCGGGCAACTCGCTACCACTCACACTGCTCCAATGTTTCGGCAGCCCTTAATCCTGTCTGTTGTATGCGTAACCTGTAGACAGGGTTTCGGTAGCTCCTGTATGAGCTGGGCCTGACTTCACCCTGTTTTTGCTACTGTTACAATGCAGGTGACATGCTCACAGAATGATGTAAAAGTTGTTTAGGGCCCAAGCACCATGTCATCAGCCCTGTGTGAAGGGCCCTTTTGTTTAAGGATTTTTTTCTATTCAACAATGTAGGCTTTTTGGGGGTCTTAACCTGCTCACAAGCTCATAAAAATTGGCAGGCAGATTGGAATCTACTGCCATTAGGATGCCTAAGAGTCTAAGCCCCGGGCGTTAAATGCGTGTGCCCATTGGGTGGCGATGGTGCAGCGTGCTTGGGCCCACTTATCATTGCTGGCAACTATATTCGTCTTCTTGTTTTATGGTGGTTGGCATCCAGTAAATTTCACCCCTTATGGACATCTTTGCTGATTACTGTCACGTCACAGTATGACTTAAAAGCTGATAATGCAGCTGCCTAATGTTAGATTAATTAAGGAACGTGTTTGTGACACGCCTGTCATGGAATTTTCTGTGCAAACACACAATCAACACCCACAGTCCAGCGCGGGAATCACATTTTCACCGTAGATCCCGCTGCCTATATAACAGTTGCATCACATGCCTGTGACATGCCTGTGACAGAACTACCTGCGCAAACTAGATAGAGAGATAGATAGATAAAACAGAAATTCTGTTTTTGTATGGGCGGGTGGTGATTGTCATCACCAACTTTTATGTCATACTTTTATGTCATACTGTACCCTGTCATACAGGGGAAAACGGGAATGTTAAGATGAACTAATAGCAACTGAAACCCCAGTGTAGCGGAACAGTCGGCAGTCATCACCGTTTGTCATACTGTGATGTAATAATATATCTGCCCGAAACATTGGAGCAGCATACGTTCATCGAGCAGCATAAGCATCGGCTCGGCTGAGATTTGACCACATACTCCACAGTTGACTTTACCTTTAGTGTAAGATAAGATGAAATCAGATAGGACAAGATAACACTTGTTAAGATAACAACGGATGGAAAAATAAGTAGCATAGTTTAGCTAGCTGGCTGCATCTGTAGCTGGCTGGCTATTTGCTTGGTATTACCTTATTGATGTATACATGCTAATTTGTCTGCAATAAAATGAGGCTTGAAAACATTAATTCAGTATGAATTAATGAATCACTTTCCTCAGCACATTTAATTTTTAACTATAGCAAAAGAAAAAAAAAAAAAAAGTACAATAAGTTGCCTTAAGGGCAGTATCTTGTATTTTTTAATTGTTGCATTTTGTTTTTAGGGCATTCTACAAATTTCAATTTTCCTTCAAAAACATTCCCAGGCCAGCTTGTTATTTTCACATATTATCTTGTGCTTCTGGCAGATATTAAACATTTTACTACACGTTCTTCTCTCAGGGCACTTTGTGGTAGTTAGACAATTTATATTTCAGCTTTTGGGGCAAGTATTGCACACGATTGACGTTTTTACCACCTAAACGGTGCTTAAAGTTAAAACATTACTTTTGTCATAGGTAGTAGTAGCAAGCTTGCACAGGCTTGGCCTATAATGTCTTACTTTACATACTAACTGGCTAGTTAACCACTAACTGTTTCTATTCCAATGATATTACTAAATAAAAAAAAATAAAAAATACTTAGTAGTTATTTCTTACTAATGCTTTGGGTCTGTTACTCCTCTTCTGCTGTAATCTTTTTGCATTTTTTTTCTGTTTAATGTAGATATGAATGTTTAATTTTCACCACTTCCTGAACGTCTTCTGATGTTAGTTATAATAGTTACCTTATTTATATATATTTAACTTATTTATTATTTCCACACCACAAGGGCACTCCTTGAACTCACTCATCGTCTATACTGCTTTATTTGGAGACTGGGCCTGGAGCCTATCCCAGGAGACTTAGGGTATGAGGTGGGTTACACACTGGACAGGATGCCAATCCAACACATGGCAAATTGGGAATGCCAATTAGCCTAATCTGCATGCCTTTGGACTGTGGGAGGAAAACCAGAGTACCCGGAGGAAACCCACCAATCACGGGGAGAATATGCAAACTCCATGCACACAGACCCCCCAGGCAGGAATTTAACCCAGACTACAAGCTACTAGATCATATAGCTACAACTAACGATATGATGACAACCTAATAATTCAATCTGTAATGGCTACTAATTTTATGCCTGTGCAAGATCAAATAAGACAAAAGAACAGGGCCAAGAAAACTAAAGGCAATTCCTGTCAGACTTATGTTCCCTTTAAAATCATCAAGAAGATAAGATGGTAATAAATTCTGGAACCATTTGGACATAATGCGTCCAATCCTAAGGAAGAAAAGAAAATTTAATCAAAGCTGAATCATTAGGATTTGTGGAGATGTGAGTTAACAAAAGCATGTCAATATCTCAAGTGGTGTTAAAAAATTGTAATTGGACACAAAGCCTTGGGCACACAGATAAGCATCGTAAGACATTTTTTTCAGCTATCTGGATGACCTTGTACATGTTCAACACTGCAAGCTACTTTAACTATGCTGGAGGAGTGACTGGGTATAAAAAATCTCATAAGTGAAGATGGTAATGTTCACTGCCAGTGGACCTCATCTCAACATAATCAGGCCCTCATGTAATTACAGTTGATTTATTCTGGATGCAGTGTGACTGCAAAGCATTTGATAGAGGCAATCTCTGTAAGCACTTGATGATAGCCAAAACTGCAGCACAGAAATGAAGCTTAGGCATAGCAGGTTTAAGCATTCGAGTAGCAAGGAGAAATATAATGGTAATTATCAGTAATACATGGATTAGGGCTGTCTTTCATTGTACCATTATGATCATGAACATATTGCTGACCAGGGCTTGTGGTGAATTGGAGATAACAGTGCAATCCTGCCTTTTTTGCACTCCTGTACCAAATAGGTATCGTAACAAATTTTTGCACTAATATAAAATGGAATATGGCACCCCTATGTTTCTTTGCCATGACATAAAACTCCAGAGTGCAAACAACATGGGCTTTCCTGTCTTTGGAATTATATCCAGTAAATGCAAGATAATCTGTACTGCATGTAGTCCAAGCAAACAGTGTGAGAAACATTAATTAAAAAAAGGTATTAATAAATTATTATTAAGGGCTCAATGTTGCCTAATTCACTGGTTTGAGGTTCTTTGAGCCCGGGCAGAACGAGAACACAGTCAAACCGGTTGAAGAAGAGGGACCATCTGGCTTATCTGGGGATTAGGCATTTGGCCGACCGGATATATTAAAATTTTTTGTGGTCAGTCCAAATCAGTATTTGTTGTTTGGCCCCCTCCAGCTAGTGTCTCCACTCTTCTAGGGCCAGCTTTATGGCAAGGAGCTCCTGATCTCCAATGACATAATTTCTCTCTGCCATGGTTAGAAGATGGCTCAAGGATGAGCTGGTTGTACAGTTTGGCTGTCAGAATTGATAACGGTCTCCGTGAGCGCAGGGCGATCGGGCAATAGCACGAGATTTCAGTCTCATGTAATCTCATGTGCTATTGGCTTGGATTTGAATAACTGACCATCCAGGGCCGACACCGGGAATGGGAGCGGAAAGTGGGTGGAATGGCACGCCCTACATCAATAAGGTTACCCGCCGCCCCCAAGTTTATAAGAGACCTTTTATATAAGAGCGCTTATTCTGCGGACAGTGCCCCTGGTGGTGGCCGGACCTGCCGACCCTAGCCGTATGTGGGTGGTGAAAGGTAGCCTTGAAAGCCTCTATAAAATTCATTCACCATAGTGTTTACTGACAGTGCCACACTGCGGTGGCCCACTCCAGTGAATTGCCTGTTAATAGGGATACCATGAACGCAATCTTGGCACTCTCTGTTGGAAATTGAGAAGGTTGCATCTCAAATATTAAAGAGCACATGAGTAGGAAGGAATTACATCTCTCTGGCTCTCCCGAATATGGCTGAGGAGTGGATAGTCTGGTCTCAGTCAGGAAGGGGTAATTGTTCTACTGAGCCGGCGGAGGGAGTGGCCTGTGCCTTGAGGCACCCATGGATTTGATCCAAGTGCTGCAAAATGCCATTTATCTCCGAGCATAACTTGATCAGAACTTGTTCATGTTTACCAATCATCCCTGCCTGACTATCTCACATACCTGCTCCATGTCCGCAGGCTCCTGAGATGGTGCGAACATTTTCTTATGAGAGGGCGCTTCACTATGGTGTCACCAAGTATATTGTTAAGTGTGGGAGCCCCAACCCAGGACATATAGGGGAGTGTTGGGCCATGGGGTGTTTATTTCAGCAGGGAATTATCGGTTCGTGTGAGCACTATGCAGCATGAGGTGGAGGCGCCTCTTTAATATTGACTCTTGCAACTCAAAAGGGGTATATTTTCTACTGTGATGAGGGGAGTGCCTATTTCAGCACGTACCGCCTCACTTTTATTTTTTTGCCCTCAACTAAAATTCCCAAGCTTGTGTTTAGGTTCCCTTCCTTCTCTTGTGAAATTGAAATATTTATTTATAAATTTTTTATCTTTTCTTTTCTCAGTTTTCTCTTTTATTTATCTATTCACTTTTCTGTTCGCAGCTTTTCTCTTTTTCCATATCTTTTCACTTTTCTACCTATGTGACACTCCCAGACCTGGTGCTATCTAAATGTTCACACAAGGTGAGCTGGTTTCTGAGAGCTTAAGTAGCCAACCGTCCAGGTGTAGCATGTTTACTCTGATTGCCAGCATGATTGGGTTGCCAATCAACTTGTCAACTGTCAATTGCTCAGATGTATAATGAGATAAGAATTTGCTCTGGTAAAAAAAAAGTTAAATGAGATAAAAAGTTGCTCTGGATAAGGCTGTCTGCCAAATGTGTCAATGTAAACTTGTCTTTAATATGTGCATTGTGTATTGAGAAAAATTATGTATAAATTGATTCAAGAAAAAAATAACACAGAGATGCGTTTTTGATAATGTTCTTTAAAGTGTTATTTTTACAGTCAGGCACATTGACACTACAGGCACATTGACAATGTAATATAAATTTATGATGAGTAGTCCTTTTTGAGTCTTGTGCTTAGATGTACAGTAAGAGGTTGAACAAACTCTGAATGAACACTCACTGACATAAGACAAGGTCTTACACGTGCACACACAAACCATATGAACCAACTCATTCACGTTATTTTGAATATGTTTTATCATATTAAACACAAAATGCTCAATTTAAAATTAAGCAAGCATAACATTTATATAGTATACTATAATCTTATACAGCATAACATGAATATTAAATAATGGTTATGTCATAAATGTGCACTCATTTATGTGGTCCATAAATGTGCCATGTCATGTGTTTCTGTTCATTAGACTATACTTTATTTGGTTCTAATCCAACTTCTAGTTAGGTTTGGTGCAGTATCTTTACACTTCCACAGTTGAGGGTTTGAATCTTCATTTCAGGTTGTTTCTGTGTGTTTGTGTGTTCTTCTCATGTTTGGTGGGTTTTTCTCTAGTTACTCTGGTTTCTTTCCACAGTCCAGACTGGTGTTTCTAATTTGCCTGGAGTATACAGTAAGATCGGATGTGTGGGCGTGTGTGCTTTTAACCTGCAGTAGGTCCCATCTTATTACCTGGTATACTGTAGGTTCCATTCCCTGCACAACCCTACGAAGGATATGTGGTATGGAAATGGATAAAAGGATGGAGGTATAGAGGGTTCTCTACATTTGCTGCTTCCCAAAATGGGAAACCTATTCTGTGTAAAACTTCCCTATGTATTAATTCAAGCACTTCCTTTAATTAGTTCAACAATGCAAATGATATGTTACTCAAAAAAACAAAAAAAACAGGATTGGTCGGTGCTGTGTGTTTGTGTCCAGTATGAATATGAAGAAACATGTGTAATGAAAGAAAAACAGACATCTAATTTTTGCCTCAAAGCACACACTTTATCATCAGCAGATGTATGCTTGATATTCCCTCAGCCAATATTTAGCCCACTCTTTCAACCTGGATGTGTTTTGTTTGCAATCCAAGGTCCTTTGCCAGACTGCTAGGGAGCACTGCATGATGATAGAACAAACATAATCATTTGCAGAATTGATTTACTTGCAACAGTGGTCTAGTGATGTCGTCTGTGTAAAAACACTTCTGTAGGCCAGAAGGAAAAAAAAAAACATCATATAGTGTGATCTTGATCATAATATTAGGCTATATTGATTAGATAATTCGTAATTAATTAGTTGGACTTTTTTCCATATTGATAACAACTGGAATGCAATTACATACAGTACTGACTTTAAAGGTCTTGAGCCACTCCTCATTTGATGAAGATTACATTTACATACATTTCTGAAAAGTGGGTAAAGGTAGAATTTTAAAATTGGTTGTTTATGTAACAACCTGAGCAGCAACCTCATTTCCCCTCTCGTCTCTTCCAACCACTCAGCATTCAGCATCAGCAGTATACTAATCACAAAATATGAAAAAAATGAGGACTGGTTTAAGACTTTTGCACAGTACTGTACTTTGTTTATCCTTCCATTATGAAGTATTTGCTTCTTACCCTTTGTACCAGCTATCTCAGGTACTACTGAAAAAGACATACAAAGTTTTATAACAACACCATGCTAAGAGGGTACACATGCAGCTCATACAGTATGATCTTCCACATATTGGTTATGTTAAAAAGGATCAAATTAACTGGAAGCCTTTCTCAAATTTTGCAAAGTCTGTTTCCCTTCCCAATGCATGACAAATTACATTTATACATTACATGAGACAGTTGACATAGAGCACTTTGCCTAGTGAAAATAATAGTGTCAAAGTTCCCTGACAAATAAAATCATGTAATGTCAATACATAAAAAATAAGTTGTCTAGTTGGAAAAGGAGAATACACAAGCAAATGTAAAATAACTTAAGAAAAAAAAGATTGTGGAATTATTAAAATTGTTCAGAAAATCTCTCGTACAACAGGACAGGATGATATTAATGTATTAACTATATAGATAAATACATTTGAATTTACATTATATAAACCCCTATTTGATAATACTAAAATAACCTGAAAATATTATTAGAACATCAATTGCACTGTGCAGTATGTGCTGCCACTGTCGCCTTGCACTTCCAGGGTCTGGGTTCGATTCCGGCCAGACTCGGTTCCCGTCTCTGTGTGCATGGAGTTTGCATGTTCTTCCCGTGCTTGGTCGGTTTCCTCCCACAGCCCAAAGACCTGCAGATTAGGCTGATTGGTGTTCCCAAATTGCCCATAGTGTGTGTACATGTGTGTGCCCTGCAATGGATTGGCACCCTGTCCAGGGTGTACCTCAGGAGACTTGTGCCCTTAGTCTCCTGAGATACAGTAGGCTCCAGGACCCCCGTGACCCTGAATACAGGATAGAGTGAGTGAGTGAGTGAGTGAGTGAATGAGTGAGTATGTGCTGCTGATAATGAAAAATAAACAATAATTCCTCGTTCAAACACTGACTATTAAATTTAAGTAAGAAAGATTCACATACATTAAGATACTAAATATTACTTTTCACTTGTGGGTTGTGCTAAAGTTTAGAATATGAAAAAAACATGTGAGCACTGGCCTTTTTTATCTCACAAAAGTAGATGCAGGCTTCCTCTAGGGGACTCTTGTTCTGCTTGCTGTAGACAATTTGCTGACTAAATGCAAATTAGTCTTATCTAGACCTCTCACTTTTTTACATTTAGGGCATAGGAGCTAAACATCTTCCAGCCTTAAATAAATGAGCGAAAACTTGGTTCTTCTAAATACATGGACTATGTTGATAATGGCACTTTTTTTTGGATAAGACCTGCAGATACAATGGACTTTAAGACGGCACTTATTCTTCTGTCCTACATTATACTTAGATTGTGTGACACAAAGAGCTGGAAACTTATGTTGTACACTCAGACATCCTATAAACTATAGATATAGTGGGGAAAAAATAAAAGAGGAGGTAAAAAGAAAAAGATGCACTGTCAGTATGACAAGCCAGACCTAAGACTGTATGCTTTTCTGCCCTGTACAATGATGACTGATGCTGCCCATTCTGACAGACTATAACTCAATCTTTTATTAATATTATTGACAGGCTTTCCATGCGCACTACCAATCAGACCAAACCAGCAGTCTCAGAGAAAAGGTCTACTAACCCCAACCCCTGTGATTATGGATCTGGCCTCTCTGAGTGAATCCAGCATGCTGTCCTATCGTTGCAAGAGATCTGACAGTTGCATGAAACCAACAGAAAGGGATTCTTAACCTCTTAACCCTCTTATCTTGCACTGTGAACAAATTACTTTGGCGAGGACACAGTACCTGTACTGGAGGCCAGAATTCAAACATGTTGCACTGTGATTGATAGTGAGCATTACTCCCTAAGATATTGATGCCACGGTATATTAATAAATGTCTGAAACTATGAACTTTGTCCAGTGTCCAGGGAGGACTGCTTCAACATACCCCATGAGTTACCTTCTTTTATTAAAATGCCATTCAACACTTTTTGGACACCTTCTGAGCAGAATAAAAAGGAGCCTTATTTAGGAGATCCATTGCATTAACCGTCTTGCTTCAACAGATCCTATAGATTAAATATTATATTATCAGTTCACATGGATCCTTTGACTCTAGCTCTTGATGAACCTAAGAATTATCATCATTGGTAAACAACAGCACTGTGTCTAATGGCTCGTGATGTTGTCATCTTCATTATGTTTGAGAAGTCAGGGTTGTGCCATATGGCAATGTGTTCGGTTCGTTGGAGTGGTGAATTTATAGGTTTATTCAATTTCCTGAAGTCATTCATTTCTTTTTATATGTTTGATAGCTGTGTGGATGGATGATAGATCTGAGATTCTGAATCCTTTGCCATGTATTTTATCTATTTGATTATAGATTGGTGTTGGTTAGTAAAATATACTGATATTAGAAGCGACTGGTTTGACCCCGGCTGAGCTGGGATCATGGAAAATAAGTAATGTATTTTGTTGTGTATTGTTATTTTAATGGGCAGGTCTTTGTACTGTAGATATCTCGCATGGAACGAAACTTGCATGGTTATTATGCATGTAGGGTTTTGTTAGTTTTCTATGATTAACTGTAGGTTTTCTCATTGTTCTCTAGTTTCTTCCAGCCTTTTGAGATCAGGCTAATAGTGTATGTGTATGTGTGTGTGTGTGTGTGTCTGTGTGTGTGTGTGTTTGCTTGCATGTTTGCTTGTGTGTGCATGTTTGTAACCTTGTTGATATTACACTATGGTCAGCATCTGGTTTCATTATGGCTTAATGTCCATTCTCTAATTCACTAATGCCCTTCGGTCATTGCAGCATTATTAGCACAATTAATAATACAGTACATTTATTAGCGCTCTTACCAATCTGCCAGTACCATTAAATTCGCTCTCTCAGTAATACTCTCAGCTCATTTGTACTTTGTACTTATTTATAATCTGAGGTGCTCCATCTACACATATACCAAACAAAAATGTATTCCCAAAACCATGTTGTTATTTTTATTGCATGAAATAAGTATTTGATACAATAGAAAAATAGAACTTAATATTTGGTACAGAAACATTTGTTTACAATTATAGAGATCAGCCGATTCCTGTAGTTCTTGACCAGGTTTGCACAAACTGCAGCAGGGATTTTGCAGGGATGGAGACCCACTCCTCCATACAGGTCTTCTCCAGATCTTTTAGGTTTTGGGGCTGTCGCTGCACAACATGGAGTTTCAGCTCCCTCCATAGATTTTATATTGGGTTGAGGTCTGGAGACTGGCTAGACCTTAGTTGCCCGGGCTGTGTTTTGGGGGCATTGTTATGCTGGAAGATCCAGCCATGACCCATCTTCAATGCTTTTACTGAGTAAAGGAGGTTGTTGTTCAAAATTGTCCTGTCCCCTTTGCAAAAAAGCACCCCCAAAGCATGATGTTCCCCCCCCCATGCTTCACGGTTGGGATGGTGTTCTTGGGATTGACATCCTTCTTCTTCCTTGGAGTCTAATTCCAAGATGGCGCCGGTGAGGTCGCCTGCCGTCACGACTGCTCCGACCACCTTTTTTTTTGTTTTTGTTTTTTAAGTTAGTTTTCAGTGTTTTAAAATCTGCAAAATCATCACCATTGAGTACATTAGGAGTTCTTCTCGGTTCACCGCATGGACAGGACACGGGACTCGGGAAAGTCAAGGGGAGGCGGCGTGTGTTTAATGGTGAACAACAGCTGGTGCAACAGCGCGAGCGTTGTTCCTCTTACACGCTCCTGCACACCAAATCTGGAACTACTGTTCATCATGTGTCGTCCTTTTTTTCTACCTCGGGAGTTTACATCGGTCATAATAAGCGCCGTTTATATTCTACCACAAGCGGACACGGACACTGCCTTATGCGAGCTGCATGAGGCACTCATACAGCACCAAACACAACACCAGGACGCTGCGCTTATTGTGGCGGGGGACTTTAATAGTGCCAACCTCAAGCGCCGAACTTTTACCAGCACATCACCTGCCCCACCAGGGGTGAAAGGACACTAGATTCAAGGACGGCTACAAGGCACAATCTCGCCCTCCATTTGGTAAATTCGACCATGCCGCCATCTTCCTCATGCCAAAATACAAACAAAGGCTGAAACAGGAAGTTCCGGTTCAGAGGGAGTTCGCGCGCTGGACGGACCAATCAGTGGCCGCGTTACAGGATGCACTTGATGACGCAGACTGGGACATGTTCAGAAACAGCTCCGATGATGTCAGCGTGTTTACGAAAGCGGTTGTGGGATTCTTCGGGAAACTAGCGGATGATACCGTGGAGAAAAAGACTATCAGAACGTTTCCCAACCAGAAGCCGAGGGTGGATAAAACCATCCGCGACGCTCTGAGATCTCGCACCGCTGCCTACAATGCGGGACTTGCGTCGGGGGACATG
>JAQMYJ010000021.1:11343238-11364509 GCA_030014305.1 Clarias laeviceps
ATATTTCTATATTTTGTGATATTTTATTATGCCCTTATTTGTACAGTTTATTTTACTAGTTAAACTTATTTTTCTTAAGTATTTCTTTTTATTCATATTTATTCCTTACGTATAAGTTTTTATTGTTTATTTTTTAAGGTCACTGGC
Source organism: Clarias laeviceps (assembly GCA_030014305.1). Lineage (NCBI taxonomy): Eukaryota > Metazoa > Chordata > Actinopteri > Siluriformes > Clariidae > Clarias > Clarias laeviceps. The sequence goes on from JAQMYJ010000021.1 coordinate 11,343,386, forward strand.
GGTCGTTAAGCATTTCACTGCATATCGTACTGTGTATGACTGTGTACGTGACAAATAAAATTTGAATTTGATTTGAATTTATACCTATATGCTATTTTGGTCTCATCTGACCACATGACCTTCTCCCATGCCTCCTCTGGATCATCCAGATGGTCTTTGGCAAACTTCAGACAGGCCCGGACATGTGCTGGCTTGAGCAGAGAGACCTTGCGTGCGCTGCAGGATTTTAAGCCATGACGGTGTAGTGTGTGAATATTGGTAGCCATTGAGACTGCAGTCCCAGCTCTTTTCAGGTCATTGACCAGGTCCTCCCGTGTAATTCTAGGCTGATCCCTCACCTTCATCAGGATCATTAATACTCCACGAGGCGAGATCTTGCATGGAGACCCAGTCCGAGGGAGATTGTCAGTCACCTTGAGTTTCTTCCATTTTCTAATAATTGCGACAACAATTGTTGCCTTCTCACCAAGCTGTTTGCCTATTGTCCTGTAGCCCGTCCCAGCCTTGTGCATGTCTACAATTTTGTCTCTAGGGTCCTTCGACTGCTCTTTGGTCTTGCCCGTAATGGAGAAGTTGGAGTCTGATAGATTGAGTGTGTGGAGAGGTATCTTTTATACATGTAAAGAGTTCAAAGAGGTGCAGTTAATACAGGCAATGAGTGGAGGATAGGAGGGCTTTTTAAAGACAAACTAACAGGTCTGTAAGAGTCAGAAATCTTGCTGGTTGGTAGGCGATCAATTACTTAATTCATGCAAAAAAATGGAAATTAATTCTTTAAAAATCATACAATGTGATTTTCTGAATTTTTTTTAGATTCTGTCTCTCACAGTTGAGGTGTACCTACGATGAAAATTACAGATCTCCCCATTCTTTATACAATTATAAACTTCAGAATGGAACTTACTGAACCCAGTATCTGAAAATATGCATACTGTAACTCAAAATGCGACATACTATCTGATTTGATGTGACAGGCTGCATACACTCATTGGCCACTTCGTTGAATCCACAATCTCAGAAAATTTGAATATTGGGAAAAGGTTCAATATTCTAGGCTCAAAGTGTCACACTCTAATGACATAATTAAGCCATAACACCTGGAAAGGGTTCCTGAGCCTTTAAATGGTCTCTCAGTCTGGTTCAGTAGGAAGCACAATCATGGGAAAGACTGCTGACCTGACAGTTGTGCAGAAAACCATCATTGACATCCTCCACAAGGAGGGAAAGCCTCAAAAGGTTATTGCAAAAGAAGTTGGATGTTCCCAAAGTGCTATATCAAAGCACATTAATAGAAAGTTATGTGGAAGGGAAACGTGTGGAAAAAAAGGTGCACAAGCAGCAGGGATGACCGCAGCCTGGAGAGGATTGTCAGGAAAAGGCCATTCAAAAGTGTTGGGTACTTCCACAAGGAGTGGACTGAGGTTGGAGTCAGTGCATCAAGAGCCACTACACACAGACGGAACCTGGACATGGTCTTCAAATGTTGTATTCCTCTTGTGAAGCCACTCCTGAACAACAAACAATGTCAGAAGCGTCTTACCTGGGCTAAAGAAAAAAAAAAGAACTGGTCTGTTGCTCAGTGGTCCAAAGTCCTCTTTTCTTATGAGAGCAAGTTTTGCATTTCATTTGAAAACAAAGGAACCAGAGTCTGGAGGAAGAATGGAGAGGCACAGACTGCAAGATACTTGAAGTCCAGTGTGAAGTTTCCCCAGTCTGTGTTGATTTGGGGAGCCATGCCATCTGCTGGTGTTGGTTCACTGTGCTTCAGGGTCAACGCAGCCATCTACCAAGAGATTTTGGAGCACTTCATGCTTCCTTTCACAGACGAGATTTATGGGGATGCTGACTTCATTTTACAGCAGGACTTGGCAACTGCCCACACTGCCAAAAGCACCAAAACCTGGTTCAATGACCATGGGATTACTGTGGTTGATTGGCCAGCAAGATTGCCTGACCTGAACCCCATAGAGAATCTATGCAGAATAATCTATTCAGAAGAGCTGAAGGCCGCTATTGAAGCATCCTGGTCTTCCATAACACTTCAGCAGTGCCACAGGCTGATAGCTTCCATGCCACGCTGCATTGAGGCAGTAATTGCTGCAAAAGGGGTACAAACCAAGTACTGAGTACATATGCATACTTATACTTTTCAGAGGTCCGATATGTTCTATGTACTGTCCTTGTTTTATTGATTGCATGGAATATTCAAATTTTCAGAGATTGTGGATTTGGGGTTTTCATGAGCTGTATGCCATAATAATCTCAATTATGACAAATCACGGCTTGAACTATCTTGCTTTGCATGTAATGAGTCTCTCATATATTAGTTTCACCTTTTAAGTTGCATTACTGAAATAAATGAACTTTTGCACAATATTCAAATTTTTCGAGTTTCACCTGTATACATCTAACTACTTTTTAATGCAAATATCTAAGCAGCCACTCACATGGCAGCAGCATAGTGGCAAATGTAACACATTTAGGCATATGATCTGCTTAAGTTCAATCTCAACCATTAGAATTGGGAAGAACGGTGATTTAAATTACTTTGAATGTAGCATTGTTGTTGGTGCCAAACAGGCTGGTTTGAGTATTTCCACAACTGCTGATCTACTGGGATTATCGCTCACGGCCATCTCTACGGTTTACAGAGAATGGTCTGAAAAAGAGAAATTATCCAGTGAGTGGCACTTCTCTGGGCAAAAATGCCTTGTTGACACCAGAGTTCAGAGGAGAATGGACAGACAGCAATAACTCCGCCTGGTGCCACTTCCTGTCAGCTAAGAACAGGAAACTGAGGCAACAATTCAGATGATTTCACCAAAACTGAACAATAGAAGATAAAAAAAAAGGCCTGGTGTGATGAGTCTCGAATTCTGCTGTGCCAATCAGATGATAGGGTCAGTATTTGACATAAACAACCTGAAGGCATGGATCCATCCTGCCTTGTATGAATGGTTCAGGCTGGTGGTGGTGTAGTGGTGTGGGGGAGATTTACATGGCAAACTTTGGTCCCCTTAGTATCCACTGAAAACCGTTTAAATGCCACAGCCTACCTGAGTACTGTTGCTGACCATGTCCATCTCTTTATGACCACAGCATAAAGGTAAAATGTCACACACTGGGTTCTTGAACATGACAATGAGTTTATTGTACTCAAATGGCCTCCACAGTCACCAGATCTCAATCCAATAGAGCACCTTTGGAATGTGGTGGAACTATCATGGTGTGAATGTGGTGTGATGCTATCATGTCAATATGGACGTTTCTAAGAAATGTTTCCAGCACCTTGTTGAATCTGTGCACAAAGAATTAAGGTAAGGTAAAGGCAAATTAGGTTTCGAAGGCCAAGGGGGTCTAACCCATTACTGTAAAGGTGTACCTAATGAAGTGATCTAGACTAAGTCTTATTCCACATACGCCATGATTACACAGCCTTCCCATGACTCTCACTGAATAGCAAACTTGGCATTATGTTTACTGCCAACAGGTTTTCTTTAGAACGTTTTCCCATTTGCCCTGTAAAGTGATCATGATGCCTTGTAAATAGTAGAATCTGAATTGGCCCTCCAGGCCAGTAAAATGTCAGCAGGTCCAAATAGCTTGAAAAAATAAATTCTTGAAGGAAACAAGAAGAGAAAGAGACGAGGGAGAAATGAGTGCATGAGAGCTACATTAAGTGCAGAACAAATTGTGCTTGTTTAATTTTCCCCACTCATTTTCATTAATATGATCTGGTCTATTCACTGTTCTGGGCATAAAGTCATTAATACACAAAGTCGCAGAACACCGCAGAACAAAGGGAAAGGTTCTCATACTTTTTACAGAGATAAACAGTAAAGGATGGAAATAGCATATATTAACCGAGGTCAATTTGACATAGGGGACTGCAATTACACTTGAAACCAGAAATCTTAATATATTGAAAACCACTGTTTTTTACTGTTGATTAAAAACAGATTCTCTTGCTGTTGCTGTACTGTCTGTAGAATGGAAACCAGGGATGCCAACCATATCTGAACAGCAACAAATTAATTAGAAATTATCTTATGAAATATTTAGAAATATTCATAAAAGCAGAGCTTTTTGCAATCTTCCTCTGTCTTGTCCTTTGTTATATTGCATGCAAATTTTTCTCCTTGTGTTGTAATCTGAATTCATGGCTGTATCATGTAGCCAATAATCTACATAATCTGACTAAAAGTTTGTCCACACCTGACCATCACATCCATATGTGCTTGTTGAACATCCCATTCCAGATTTAATCTCCGGTTTGCTGTTATAACAACATTTACTTTACATTAAGTGAGTTCAGGCACTGATGTCTGATGAGATATATATTATGTAATAACTGTAAATGTAAACGTAATGCTACAGCATACGAATGCATCAAAGGTAAAGATTGTGTGCTTCAAACTTTAAGCCAAGTGTTAGTCAGGTGTACACAGATTTGCCATATAGTTGTTAATGTGAGTATTTATAATACTGGATCACTGATGCTTTGGGCGGTTTTGTGGTTCAGAGTGATTTTGTGCCATAATGTACAACAGTATAAACAAAACCATTGTTGACTATTCCAAGAGGTTCAGACAGTCTCCTGTTTCAACCATGAAAACCTATGGTCTGAATTTAACAGAGCAAAGAATGAGAATGTTCTTCATGTTTTATTGAATTGAATATGATGAATTAGGAACTATATCATCGACAGATGTTTACAGGTCATGTAGGATCTCTTAATTCTGTTAGACATTAGAACAGATTCAAAAGTGTTATACTTCCCATAGCCAGCATCACTAAATATATTCTGTATTGTAAAGGTACCAATAATTTTAAAAGCAGTGTTTTGTAAAACAAACAAACAAACAAACAAACAGTGCACTATTTGAAAATGTATATATAAATTACCTTAAAAGGTAAAAATAAAGATTCTACAGATAATTTAATGCACTGAGTTAGACCTGAGTGCATATGTTATTTTTTTTTACAGAAAATATTAATATTGTGTATGAAATGTCACACAATAATAAAGCAAAGGAAATGCCTACTCCTGCCACCATAATAAATTTCCAAATAGAGCGGCTGAAAATGCATAGACATTAATAAAAGCAATAATGAAAGTCTGCTGTAATGCAAAGAAGTTTGAAGAAAACAAAGACAAAAAAGGAAGACAGACTGAATTACATATAGAGCAAAAATAGTGAACACATGTCGTCAACCATGATTAAAATAAGTGCAGAATATCATTTTTTGGGGGGGTAAAGGCGTTGGACTATGGTTCAGAAGGTCCCAGGTTCAAACCCCATGACCACCAAGTTGTCCCTGTTGGGCCCTTGAACAAGGCCCTTAACCCTCAACTGCTCAGATGTATAATGAGATAAAAATGTAAGTTGTAGTGAATAAGGGCTTCTGTCAAATGCCTAAATGTATTCGTGGGCAGACACTGCGTTTGATGTAGACAAGATTATGCTGCTAAAGTGATGAGAAGAAAGATGCTTGATATTTATCAGCCATCCAGCTAGTTTCTGTTTAGAAAGAGGACCGCTCTGAATATTTTCTCTGTGACAGTTTTTACAAATGTTTAACAAGTTATTTATCTGGCAATAAAAAAATTATAAAAACTTACAAAATCATACAATATGTGAAGGCTTAATAAATATGTTTTTTTATTGTATACTTTAACACACTCACTCTAACACAGTTTAACTTACTGGGTATTTGATACTTACTTAAATAAACTGATTTATATAGAACATCATGCTTGCAAATCAACTTTAACAACACATAATAATAATAATAATAATAATAATAATAATAATAATAATAATAATAATAATGGCATAACCTTTTTTTCTGTCCTGCCTATTTAATTGATAGTTCTGCATTTTTTGCTATTGAAAATGCACATGGAAATAGGATGAGATCTGTGTTTCCCTTTTGGTCAAGGATGAGAGAATGAAAATGCAAGGACTGCTATTGCTAATATACTATATGTGTTGAATGAAGTCTAAAATTATGTGCACACACTCAGAAAATACAAGTACGTAAAAACAAATTTAAACAAGAAATTTCTAATTAACATTGGACCTTTATCAAAGGTAAAGGTCACATTATAGTTCCTTTTAAGCAATACAGTCTCCAAAATGTGTCCATTAATATTCTATCTGAAATAAAACTCTCTGCATTCAGGTGTTGCTGAGTTTCTTTCTGTTTCACTCCTTTTCCGCACACACTGTTTCAGTGTCTGTGACTTTAATTCAATTGCTCTGAACACCGCTATTTGATTAGTGCATTTTTTAGCCAATCAGAATGCAGAGAATGGAAATATCTGTGTCGGGCACTTATCAATTATTTCCAACTTCGTTTCAGCCTCCTACCACAAGAACAGAATACTTTACAGATAAAAATACAGTATATGTAAGAACATTCATTCACAATAACATCCACAAAATGTATCAGTATACAGTAAAGGATAAAACACAGCTAACAGATAAAGGAGGCTAGGTTACAGTATATGTTAGCAATTAGCCATTTTTGCTAACCTAGCCTAACTGACTCTTGATCTTGAAAATGGCATCCAGGGAATGTCAGAGCTGAGCAGTATTAGATAAGTGTATATAATGACATTAATTCATTCATGTATACATTAATTTGTTTATCTTTATATATAGTGGTACCTCAGTGGTACCTCAGCATTCATTCATGTATACATTAATTTGTTTTTCTCCAACATTGCTTTATATATAGTGGTACCTCAGCATATGAATGCTCTGCCTCATGAATTTTAATCTTAAGAAATTTTGCCTTGGCATATCAAACATTTTCAGCATACGAGCAAATGAACCAAACCAAATGCGTATGTTGCACATATGTTCAAAAGCTTGTTTGTGACAGTGGAAAGCCAAGTGAAGCAAGTTTACATAATTTTTTGTGGAGTTTTTTTGCATTGTGTGCAATATTTAGTGAAGACATAGCATTTAGGCATTTGGCAGATGCTCTTATCCAGAGCAACTTACATTTTTTATTTTTTTTTATCTCATTACACATCTGAGCAGTTGAGGGCCTTGCTCAAGGGCCCAACAGTGGCAACTTGGTGGTTGTGGGGTTTGAACCTGGGATCTTCTGAACCGTGGTCCAATGCCTTAACCACTGAGCTGCCCCTGTGTCCCATGTGTCCCAAGAATGTTAGCAAGGATGGCAGCAAGAAGAAAAGGGAGCCACTTTCAGTTTAATTTTTAAAGCAGCTGGCATCAAAAGGAATCATAAATTACAGTTAAGTGAGGTTTGATGTCTATTTATTTCATATTTTACTTAATTTACATGTCTTTTCTAAATGATTATAGTGTTCCAAATTAGTAATATTTGAAATATTTTGAGTGGCTTGAATGGATTATCTGCATTTACAGTACATTATTTCCTATAGGAAAATGCGTTTTGCATTAAGAACTTGCCTTCAGAATGAATTTGTATGCCGAGATATCACTGTAATCTGTGGCCACAATGCCATAGCCTTATATGGTGTTCTCCGGTCCGCTTGTTGATGCCTGCCATTTGTTGCCATCTTGTTACATTAAAAGTTGGCATCAGCTGATTTCTTAAAGGTCAGAGAGAACTTTTTCTGACTGAGCGAATATCTGAAGAATTACAAGCAGAATTCAAACTCATAAAAGCATAGACCATGATTAAATGTCAATGAAACTTATTCTTATTTTTGCTGTTCTTGTTTGATACCTTGTTAGACTCCAGATCTAGAACCAGTGCAGCTTTCATGTATGATGCACTTGACAGAGTTTTTATTCAAGTGCAGCTTCTGTTTTTAAGCTGTGGACAGAAATCAAGAAAGTGAGAGGGAGGGAGGGAGAGAAAACAGTTGATGTTTTGCATGCAAAGTAGACTAATGCAACTCTGTTTTTAAAGTGACTGCGAAGGAGAGATTAATAAAGAAAAGCAATGAGAGAGGGATGTGCAATTAAATTTCATAAGACGGATGGGGTTTTTAATGATTTAACTTTCCCCTAAGACAAAGAAATAGCGGAGCCGTAGCCAGAACCAGAGTCTGCGTATGTTAGTGTGTGTGCTTAATGACTCTCTGAGCAGACATTAGAAATTTAATAACTGTGCCAATATGATTAATGAGAGAGGACTATGACTGTCATCGTTGCATCGATCCCACCTTCTGTAAATTTCATTATCTAGACAGCACCCTGCCTTGTTGTCTGCTTTAAATGACAGGTACATATCTGATCCTCAGATCAGAAGTGGTTTAAAAAATGAATGTGGCCTTAAAATTTAAAATGAAATAATGAAATGCTTTAGGTCAGATAAAAAAAAAGACTGTCCAAAGGATTCACCTTCTGAACCTCAGAAAAGTGGGAGTATTATGGATTTAGAAGTTTAATTTATGCTTCTGTTTGAAGAAGTTTAAAAGCCTAAAAGTCACTTTAGAAAAGTGGAGGGTAACGGATCTGAAAATTCAGTCTGCAATTAGGAAGTGTGCAAAATTCACCCTAAAAATGTGAAATGTATTGGGGACACACACCGGTGTGAAGGCTCATTTCTTAAACACGGTACATTTACAGTTCATAGACAGAGTACATTCTGTTGGGTTGGAGGGAATCTATTAGTTTAACTACATTTCATATAGAATGTGAAAAGGTATTGCTTTTGTATTAAACCATGTAAATGCTATATCCCTGTTTAATTTAATGAGTAGAAAAGATGAACTTAGCAATTTCTGGATGGACGAACACAGAAAAATGACACTGACATTTTAAAATGATTGAAAGTTGATGAAATTTGAAAATAAGATATACATGTGTTTGTTCTTACATTCATTAGTTATAATAAATTAATTGCCTTCAAATTGTTTATGTGACAGGTTAGCACTGTCACCTCACACCTCCAGGGCAGTGGGTTCAAATCTTACCTCCACTCTACTCTATGTGCATGCTGTTTGCATGTTCTCCACAGACTTGGTGGGTTTCGTCCTGGCATCACATTTTTCCAGCTTCCCAATAATTTGCCCACTAAAACAGTGGAAAAATGGAAAAACAGTGTGATTGGGTAGGTGAGTGTGTATATGCCTGGGTTGTGAGAGGTTGGTGTTTTCAGCAGCATAACAACTTCTATAACAGTGACCACTGACGGGAAGTCATAGGTCATTTCCCCTATGAGTGGTATAGATGGATGAATGGAAGGATAATTGGATTGCTGAATTAATCATTTCTACTAACTTTTCGTAACTAGTTGCTAATCCATTGTGTGCACAGCAAACATAAAAATGTATTTGGACTTAAACACATTTCTTTTCCTTATGGGGAATAAACATATACACTTAAATAGATTAGCTGCTTCTCTAACCATAAATTTCATTGCACTTGTGAGTATTATACCTAATTTCGGTAAATGTGGGTATTATCATTGTTTGCTCCTAGGCACAGTTACAGTGGGAGCATTACTATTCCTGTTCCATTAAAGACTTCCCAGTGTTTCACAGTCACTTTTTCCACCCTGTCAGAATTCAGTTTATACTACTTTATCAATTTTACTACCTGTAGTTTTAAATGGTAGTACCACTGCAACAAACATAATGCAGTTTTATCAGAGGTAGCATTTTCCGACACACGGGTAGCACTTTGTGACATGCTGTTTTAACATTTTCCTTCAACCACAACTCAACTGTTAAAGTAACTATGCAAATCAAATAAAATATACTATAAAAAAAAAATCACACAAAAATAATAATTATTAAAAAAAACAAAAAAAAACAAACTCAGCACTAACCATCAAAAGTTGATGGCAGTAGAAGCATGGATTTATTGGTGGGGAGGTAGTGCAGTCAAACATGATAAAATTTTTTTTATGTCCATATACAGTTAGTTTGGGTAGGACAGATTGATACAGGAGGTAGGAGGAATTTATAGAACACAGCAGTCCCAAGTTGGTAGGCAAGATAAAATGGGGAGCGTTGCATCAGGATGGGCATCCAGTGTGAAACCTGAAACAAATCCAAATATCTGGATCAAGTGATCCGCTGTTCTGACCCTTAACAGGAGCAGAAGGGCAACATCATTGTATCTTCTAGATTTACATCTCAATATAGATTCAGACATGACTTGATTAAAATATCTAGGCAAAACTTGTAAAACATTTAAAACCTAAAATCAAAATTTTGCTGAATTGTTCAATCAAATATATATCCTAAAGTGGCTTAGTGGTTAGCCTTGTTGCCTTGCACCTCTTTGGTCCAGGGTTCGATTCCCGCCTCGGGGTCTGTGTGCAAGGAGTTTGCATACTCTCCCTGTGCTTGGTGGGTATCCTCCCACAGTCCAAAGACATGCACATTAGGCTAATTGCCATTCCCAAATTGCCTGTAGTGTGTGAATGTGTGATAAACTGGGACCATGTCCAGGGTGGACTCCATGCCATGCCCTAAGTCTCATGGAATAAGATCCAGGGGCCCCTGGCAGTGTATAATGCAGTGTAATATTCTTTCACCCTGGGCCTCATTTATCAAGCTGGATATGAATTTGTTTATTTGTAACCCATTTGTTTACATGTTATGAGGCATTTCATGTGTTCATATCCTCCTCATGCTCATGGGTGTGGGCAAATTGATGCATAAGAAAACTAATTAATGTAAACCTCATGTTTATTGAAGACAGAATCAATAATGACTCTTGGTTTGTCTTCACTTTTAGACTTTATTTAGGTGCTATGTATTATGTCGCTAATTAATATCTTTTTAATTCTCAAAAAATACAAGGTGAAAGTACTTCATCTTCTACCTCTAAGAAATTTATATCTCTGTCTTTTTTATTTCCAAGTCATTTTCAGTTTTTTTTCACCCTGTGAGCTCCTTTTATGGAGATTTACAGTATGGGTATCAATGAATGCAAGCTACTTACGGGTCATTTATCAACATAAGCATGTCATCACCAAGAAAATCAGTGTTTCCAAAAGTAAAATTCTTTACTTTTACTAAAAGATTGATTAATGAGCCCCCTGAAAATAAGTCGAGTAACTATATTTGCAGAATCTTTTAAAAATGAGTTTGCCAGTGAGTGTTTTCTCTTTTTTTTATTTGACACATGACAGGCTTGGACATCGAAACAATTGATCCTACAATTCAGAACAAAAGAACTCTAAGCTGGTTCTTAACCCCTTTTCAGTATTTTAATCTTGATATATCTGCTGTACTTCATGCCATGCAAGAACAAGTTTCTTGACATCAGTGGATCTGCAGAACCTACACAACTTTTTTTGATAACATTGTCTGTGAACATACTGTATACCCTTGTACCCATTGAGCTTCGCTTAAACAAGGATCATAGGACTACAGTTATATACAGGGAGAATAGAAAAGAATCATCCCCATCCTTAAAATAATTCAATTAGCTAATCACCTTCTCAATGGCACACAAGGCCATTTAACTTTCAACTGTAATTTAAATGGCCTTGTGTGCCATTGAGAAGGTGATAATTTTGATTAGCTCAGAATGAGAAGCTGAAGAATTTCAGTCCTTCATAGTGCAACTGAAGCAAACAATCCACTATGGGTGGCAAGACCCTGTCAAAAGATCTAGAGGATAGATTTTTGCACAGGCAAAAAATTTGAGGGCTTAACACTGACTAGAAGCACAGGGAAATTTATTTTTTAAAAAGTAGAAGGTATTCGGAACAACAAAGACCCTCTCTGAATTAGGATTTCACTCCAAACTGGATAAAAGAGCCACTTTAAAATATGTAATACATGATTACATATAATAATGCAATATTACATACATACACTAGATTACTGTGCAATACTTACAAATGCTCTTGGGTCATATTTTTGTTACTTACTGTTTTAAGAACTTTTTTTTTTGGGGGGGGGATTATTATTATCATTATTATTATTATTATTATTATTATTTATTACCTTTATTACCTTTCCTTGGATAACAACTTTGAGCAACTGTAACCTAGCATAAGCAATTTCCCTCTGGGATTAAAAATGTTTTTTGAATCTTTGAATCTTTGAGGAGGAACCTGGTCAGAGAGGCTACCAAGAGGCCTACAACAACTCATGCATATGACAACAAGACCACATTTTGCCTCACTTGTTTACTTTGCTCTACTACAGTAGCAAGAGCATCCCATACAGGTCAGCCAAGATTGTAATGAGGCTCCCTGTATTGTATGCTCCAAATAGTGGTTCATGCAACACCAACCCTTTAGAGGACAATGCTGTATTGCATTGCATTGCTCCTGTCTGACGTCCACTGTTGCTCTTGCCATTATCACATGTATGTTTTGCCCAGCTTGAAAAATTTATATATAGGGTGTTTATGAAATCACTTTAAAAGTAAAACAGCCAGGTAAGTTATACTACAATAAGGGTGTGGGCAACATTATAAGGCATTATAAGTTTCTTGTAACAATCCCATACAAGCCAAACGTGGAACTGGATTGTTACAAGGGGGAAAAAAAGCCACTCATCAAGAAAGGTCACATACAATCATGACTAAGCTTTGCAAAAACACAGGTCATAGGATGAGACTAAAGTTGAATTATTTTTCTACCACACCAAACAATATGTCTAGGAAAAATCCAATACAGCTCACTATCCAAATAACACCATTCCTACAGTAAAGCATGGTGGTGGTAATATCCTGTCAAGATAGAAGAAAAATGGAAGGGGCAAAATACCATCAAATTCATGAGGAAAATGTGTTGGCCTCTGCCAGAAAGTTGTCAATGGGAAGAAGCTTTACCATTCAACATGACAATAACCCAAAGCACACAGCAAAACTGACGACACAGTGGTTGAAGGAGAAAAAGCTGAATGTCCTTGCATGGTCTAGTCAGAGTCCAGACTTGAGCCTCATTGAAAATCTGTGACTTAGACTGCAGTTCACAAATTGTCACCATCAAATTTGTCTCAACTTAAGCAGTTATGCAAATAAGAGTGTGCAAAGCTTTGTGTGCCATGGAGAAGGTGATTAGCTTCACCTGATTAAGTTTACAAGTCATTTTTGGAGGGTGTGATCTGTTTCCAATTCCTTTTTTTTATCATCTGTTTTTATTTTTTCTTATTTTTTTCTGATGTTCTATCTTTCACTTGGATGTTTAAAAGTTGTATTAAATACAGCTGGATAAAACAAAAACTGCGTAAATGTAATTATTTTAAAGGTGGGTGGGGATGCTTTTCTACCCACTGTACATTACTAAATATCGTTTTGATGTTTGTTAGTGTGTTATTGTTAATGATATTATTATCTATTACAGTGGAACCTTGGATTACGAGCATAATTCGTTCCGAAAGCGGGCTCGTATTTCATTCGAAAGCAAAGCGAATTTTCCCATAAGAAATAATAGAAACTCAAATTATTTGTTCCACAGCCCAAAAAAATAAATACATAAAAATTATTAATACAAAATATAAAGTAAAAATAAAGCAAATTAAACTGCACTTTCACTCTAAAAAAAGTAAAAATAAATCAAAGAGAACTGTTTCCGTTTATGCGTGCAGGCGCTGTGTGTGTGTGTGTGTGTGTGTGTGTATTTGAAGCTAAAGTAAGAGGAATCAGACCCCCCCTCTCCCTCTTCTCGTCTTACACAGTAAACCATCCTCCTCTCTTATTTGAGTTTCACACACACATACACACACACACACACATATTAACGGAAAGACTGTTTTATCGGGAAAATTTAGTTAGGAACATCCCTAATATGTCTCGTGTTAGCGTTATTGGAATCACTGCTGTAAAGTAAAAAGTGTTTCTGTGTAGAGCAGAGTGTGTGTGTGTATGTGTGTGTTTTTAAGGCGAGAGGAGGAGGTGTGTGTGGGTGTGTGTGTGCCCAGAGACTCTTGTATTTTTTGTTTATTGAACTTCATTTCCCAGAATGCACCTCGGTCAGGTCATGGTGGCTATAAGAAGCCAACATTTTGAGTTTATCGTTTGTCTTGCATCTGTTGTGTTAAAACTGTTGAGTTAAGCTGTACTGTTTGTTTATATTAAAACATCTTATAGTCTTAACCTCTGCGCTTATGCCTCACCTGCAACCCCATAACAAACTTGACAGAATACAAGACCGTTACCGTGGCATAGTGGAGGGGCCTCCCCTGGATATTTTTTTGGGGCGGGGGGCTGTGACAGTGATGCCATGGCGAGGACTTTGTGGGCAGTCGTCTTGCCACCCGGCGTGACATCAAGGAGTGAGTGGGAGCAAGTGGAGCGAGATCCTGCGGAGCGCCCTGGAAAGAGACTGCTGGAGTACGTGAGATAGCAGCGCAGCTGAGCTGGGAAGGCTCCCGGCTCGCGATACGATGCATGCCCTCGAGGACACAGCATGACGGAGCTCAGGGTGACGTGGCTCCCCACACCAACCAAGATGTACGGACCAGGAGGTCTATGCGGGGCGGTGACCAGGGTGAGGAGGAACCCCAGTCTGTGTGTCATTGGAGGGCGTAGAGCCAGAAATATTGGCGGCAAACATTGTGCAATCCAGCAGCAAGCTTGCCATATAGATAGCTATACAGTATGCTGCGCTGCGCAGACCTGGGAGTGTCTGCAGGAGCAGTTCGAGGAGATGGCAGCACACAAGGAGCAGCTTACCCAGCTGAGGAAGGAGGGAAGGACCTCCACGAGCCGCTTTTCAACTCAGTTAAGCTCTCACTCTCTTGTTTGCCTAAATGTAGGCCCAGACCTGCCTGATAGCCTCAGTGGAGGCCCAGACCTGCCTGATAGCCTCAGTGGAGGCCCAGACTGCCCAGAGAACCCTGCACTGCCCAAACTATAGTTGCCAGCTCCTCTGCCCGGCTTTGGGACATCGTGCCGACCCACCCATGACGACCCAGTGCTCGCTCCGCCACCCGTTGGCCTCTGTCATGCCTCCTGAATGGATAGGAATCTCTCCTGTCCTGCTTGCCCTGCCACCCTGCCCAAAGGACAGAATTTGCAACCTCTGTATCAGGAGGCCAGACACAGGACCTTGGGGACGGTGCCCTGGACCTCCGGTGGTGCTCCGGAGTAGCGCCTTTTAAGGGGGGGGGGGGGTTATGTCAGGGTTAACCCCTAGAAGGCGCCTTGCGCCCAGAGACATTTGTGTTTTTGTTTATTGAACTTCATTTCCCGGTATGCACCTCGTCAGGTGATGGGGTCACTCACCTGAACCGAGATGACTGACTAATTAATGTGGCTATAAGCTGTACTGTTCTGTTAAGTTGTTTAAACTGCCTTTTGCCATGTTTCATGTTTTTGTTCTTGTTATCATAGTTTCATGCTCAGTTCATTCCTGTTTATAGTCTGTTTGTTTATGTTTCCTTTATATTATATTAAAACATCTTATAGTCTTAACCTCTGTGCTTATGCCTCGCCTGCAACCCCATAACAACCGTGACAGGATGTTGATTATACCAGTGAGACGCTCACTAAGACCCAGCAGGGGAGACGATTACCCACAATTCCGCAGCTCAAGAGAGAGAAAAAAACATTGGCTCAGTTGTGATCATGTGATGCTCGGCGTCAAAACAAGAAGCGCATGCGTGATACATGATACTCGGTACTCGTAAACCAAGACTTGTTCGTTTTCCAAGTCAAAATTTATTAAAAATCTTTGCTTGTCTTGCGGAACACTCGCAAACCCGAGGTTCCACTGTATTATCTATAGCATAATTATATACAGTAGTTTGAATTTGTTGATTTGCTTCCATGACAGACCCAGTGGAAGTGTCTAACAGCATACAGTAGTCAGCCTGTAAAAGTTCACACCACATTGGAAAAGTGTTTTAAATGCCACCAGGATTGACGAAATGCTATCACTAAATACTTCATTTAAAAAGATGAATGACTGAAACAAAGATGATTAGCTCTAGTAGAAGACTGTAATTGTACACAGAGAGACAGCAATCAGTTAAAGCCTTAAACTGTCTCACACAGGGGGCCTGGTAGACTGAACAATATACCTGAATAGATCATCAAATACATTTTAATATTAAACAAAGATAAGAGTAAATATAAAATGCATTTTTAAATGATTTCATTTATTAAGGGAATAAATCTGTCCAAACCTGCCTGACCCTATGACAAAAAGTAATTGCTAAATCATGAATGAACTGTGATTAGCCACATTTTTTTGGAAAGCCTAAATGTTAAATGTCACTTGCCACACCCAGGCCTGATTACTGCCAGACATGTTGAATCAAAAAATTGATTTGAATTTAATTGAACCTGTCTGACAAAGAACCTGTCTCACATCATGCCGTGATCTAAAGAAACAGATAAGAAACAAAGTAATTGACATGTATCAGTCTAGAAAGGGTTACAAAGCCATTTCTAATTCTTTGGAGCTCCTGTGAGCCACAATGGCAGCCATTACCTACAAATGGAGAAAACTTGGAACTCTATTCCAGGAGTGGCCGGTCTACCAAAGACACACGGCACAATGACGACTCATCCAGAAGCTCATAAAGGAACCCAGAACAACATCTAAAAAAACTCCAGACCCCACCAGCCACATTTAAGATCAGTGTTCATGATTTAAGAATAAGAAAGAAATGGAATCCATGGAAGAGTTCAGAGTTGAAAGCCACTGCTGACCAAAAAACCCCCACAAAAGGCTCATCTTACATTTGCCAAAAGAAAAAAAAAAACATCTTTAATTTTCCCCAAAAGGGCATAATTAAGACTTTTGATTTTATTCCCCCTTAAAGACTTTTGGGAAAATATTCTGTGAACTGATGAGACAAAAGTTTAATTTTTTGGAAGGTGTCCATGCCTATACATCTGGCATAAAACTAAACACAGCATTTCATAAAAAGGACATCATACCAACAGTCAAACATGGTGGGAGTGGTGTGATGGTCTGGGGCTGCTGTACAGCAATTATTTGCCATAATTAATGGAACCATAAATTCTGCTCTTTATCAATAAATCCTGAAGGAGAATGTTCAGTTTATTACCTCAAGCTCAAGTACACATTGGTTACGCAGCAGGACAATGATCAGAAACACACAAGCAAGTCCACCTCTGAATGGCTCAAAAAAAAAAAAAAAAAAATTAAAGTTTTGGAGTGGCCTAGTCAAAGTTAGGACTTAAATCCGATTGAGATGCTGTGGCATGACCTTAAACAGGCTATTCATGGTTAAAAAACCCTCCAAAGTTGATGAATTAAAACGATTCTGCAAAGAAGAGTGGACCAAAATTCCTCCACAGTGATAAGGTCATGCAGGTTTGGACAGCTTTTTTTCACTTAATTTTTTTCCCCATTTAATTTCTCTTAATTTTAACATGTTACAATGATAGTAAATAACACCAAAATAGAGTGGTAGTGGGGACATGCTTGAGTGCAGACTGTGATGTAAAATCAGAGTATTAAAGAAGGAGTAGGTAATGCGTGACTGTTTACACCTGCATATGATTTATGGCAGACAATGTTTTATGTATTTTAAGACAAAGACAAAGCAAAACATATCTGCCTGTCAGTTGAGCTATGATCAGGTGAAACTGGATGAGAAACAGTGTGACACTGAGTTTCATTTTTGTTCTGTTTGTGCATGCTTAGGAGTACTTAAAAGCTTAGCTCTGAAAAGGTACTATTTATATTAAAAAAGAGACTTCTGTTCATATGAATGGAGGTCATGCACATTCAATCTCCACTGAGCAAGAGGGAGTAAGATCGGGGGAAATATGGCATTGAATAGGCTGCGAATGAGTAAAATGCTACATTAACCCAAACCATTACAAATGCTTGCACATTTTGCCTCACTTGCTCGCTTTGCTCAACTAGCAAGAGCATCCCAATATTGTAATCCCAACATTGCAAGGTCAGCCAACATTGTAATGAGGCTCCCTGTATTGTATGCTCCAAATAGTGGTTCATGCAACACCAGCCTTTTAGAGGACAATGCTACATTGCATTGCTCCTGTCTGATGTCCACTGTTGCTCTTTCCATAATCACGTTCTTTCATTGCTAGTATGTTTTGCCCAGCTTGAAAGATGAATATATAGGGTGTTTATGAAATCTCTTTAAAAGTAAAACTGCCAGGTAAGTTATATTGCGATAAGGGTGTGGGCAGGTGAAGGTGTATGTTTCTTAACATTCAAGCAGGCGATGATGAAAAACATGAGCTCTCAGAATAATGTAGACACAAGCAAATGAAACTGCATTTAAATCAAATTTCTTTACGATTAATAGTGAATAGGTTGTTGTGATCACCATGTCAACTGCTCAGCAGTGAAAATCTTACCTCTTCCTCATGTGGAACCTGACCATTTGACTCTAAAGCAGAAATACAAAAATAGTTGCAGTTGAGGTTTTGCTCATTTAACTACTCAATCAAATGTCCTAGCAGAACGCACAGCTCTCAGACCTGCCGCTATCATTATTAGATCATGATTTATAACATGTATCAGCAGACACAGCCTGCATCTTAGGCTACATTTGCGTACGTTATAATAAATAATTCTGAAAATAATGTGTAAACATGCAAGTGTGCTGCATATTGATGGAAGTTAAAAAAGGAAAGCACAAAGAGAGGTTGCATCATGACTGAGCAGCACCCATTCTCCAAATTCAAACTGCCATGGAAAATGATATTCCGGCTATCATTTAGAACTCTCTCCTTCTCTCTCTCTCTCTCTCACACTCACTTAAACATTCTTTTGGTTTCTCATTCAACCGTAAGAAGTACTTAGATGAACTTAAAGAAAGAGTGACTAGATCAAGAAATAAAAAAAATGTGTGTGTGCGCGAGAGAGTGTTTAGGCAAACAGTTTTCTTAATCTTTACAGGATTTGTAGCACTGATATCTGATCACTGATATGGTTTACTTTGTGATGGTGTAATTCTATCAGTGATGTAAGAATTTACTAAGTGATTTGCGCACCCTTGCAGATACAGATCTCTGACTGTAAAGCACAGTTCAGGCAAAGAAGACGAATATACTGGCAGTGTTTGGGTGTGTTTCCTTTTCTTTGCTACTACTGGAGAACGTTAGTTAGAGAAGTTGCCATGAATGCACTTTCACAATGGTGCTACCATGACCATGCTACACTGTGCAGATGATGTTATCAACATGGTGACAGTGTAGGGCTTCAGTGGGGTTCAAGTGTATGTATGTATGGCTTAGTGGCAGGTTAAAATGTTTAATTTTGTTAATGAAACCTTTTCCGTGTAATTCCTGAGTCTTAAGGATACCTACTGTAATTGAATTTCACATGGTTTAACAATCTTCCAACACCGTAAAAAAAAGTATTGTCCTAGGTGGCAGTTTGGCCTTAAACCTCCAGGGTTGAGGGTTTAATTCCCACCTGGGGTCTTCAGGTCTTCTCCCTGTGCTTGGTGGGTTTCTTCCAGGTTTGCTGGTTTCCTCCCACAGTCCAAAGACATAAAGGTTTGGCTAACTGATGTTTCCAACTTGCCCTTAGTGTGTTTGAGCTGTGGATGTTTCCAAATTACCCTTAGTGTGTTTGAGCTGTGGATTGCAGGTCATTCAGGGTTACCCTTGAAAACTTCCTTACCTAATCAACAATGTTTCTCTAGACAGAATTGTGGTATTTTTTTCCCCTTTTGCTGGGATGTTTAGAGTTACACGCAGCAATACCTTGATAGATACTTTTCCAGAACTTTGTCAAAGATTTGTGTTTTTAGTCTTCATAAATAGTGTTTAAATGGAAACTAATGTATTTATACAGAAATCATGTTGCACTTTAATAGTACACAGGTGGACACCATTTATGTGAACGAACTTACAACTGGAATCACTGGAACTGATTTCGGGACTCTTCAGTGTGAATGAAAGTGAATATTATCACAATATTTTAAATGATTTAATTGTTAATACTTTTTCAAACTACTGTATAGTGTAGGACAGCTTTTCAGGCATCCTGACCTCAATCTGTCCTTTCACTGTCCACTTCTCACCTATCTCATGGATCATCCTTGTTCATCAGTCGGTTCCGTTTCCCCTTGCATCATTTGGCACGAGGCATAAAGTTAAGGTAATGGTACACAGGGCCTCAATCACTTGAGCCATCACTGCCCTATTATAGTGACTGACAATCCTTTAATATTTTGCACAATTTTGTGTAGATTTCTGACATATAAAGCCATTTAAGTCCATTTCAGTTCCAGATCACAACACTATGAAATGTTTAAAAGGTGAATTTTACATGGTGTGAGATTTGTGTTTATATAACAGCCAAGTTTGTGCAGGGCGAAAAAAATTATATTTTGAAGCCAAGTGTCAAGTCAGTCAGCTACACAAAGAATAAAATTTCTCACAGTCACATTTAAAATATTAGGCCTTTCAAATGGGCCATCTTTTATAAGAAAATAAAAAACAACATTGTGCAAAATATTGTGACCCAACTATTTTCAATACTCACATGACCTTTTAAGACAGACAAAGATGACTAAATTCATTTTCAAAGTAGTTTGTTTCATTCAAAAAAAGAAGGAAAAGAACAGAAAGATTACAATTATGTGTATTACAATAATATGACAAATGTCATAGTGTTCACTCTCTCTCTCTCTCTCTCTCTCTCTCGACAATTACCCTGGTTCCATTTGGTGATCGCCAGAAAAGAAGACTTTCCCGAGCTGGCTCAAATTACTTACAAACAAATTCAACTATCACCAGAAGAGGACTTTGCACACCATTTGTAGATTTCTTAAGTTGTTTGTTAATCCAGGTCTAGTAGCATGCATTTTTTGTTTTGTTTCGTGTTAGAGTACTCGGATTACTTTTTTGATGTAATGAGTAATCTAACGCGTTAGGTCCGCCATTTAAGTCCTCAGTTACTTACTTATTTTTTCTAAAATGTAATCCGTTATTCAGACAATTTATGTAATCCGTGAGCCAGACAGCAGTCATTCCCAACCCATTAGTGTGTCTGTGTGAAAGTCGTCCTACAAGCCCCGCCCCCCTGCTGTTATACCCCTTTCTCACCTATGCGGTTTGACTATGCCACGACCAACACGCAGAAAGATGGAAACCTAATCACAGCGCCAAAACTCGCGGTGAATCATGATGAATCGTACTTACGGCCACCGTGCAAAACCACGTAGGTGAGATAGGGGTATTAATAGTTAACAGATTATGGGCCAAACTTCGCTGAGTGATGATGGTAGAATAATTAT
>JAQMYJ010000021.1:11364532-11374908 GCA_030014305.1 Clarias laeviceps
CTAAAACAACATGCATGAGGAATCACAAAGGAGTTTTCATTTTCTGCAATGGAAAAGTACTCGAACTAGTTACTTTTTCTTAGAAAATAACGCTGTAACGTAACTGATTACTTTTTGAAGACAGTAAATTTGTAACGTAATTAGTTACTTTAAAAAGTAACGTCCCCCAACACTGGTGGTAGTGATATGCTTTTAGGAAATGGCAGCCATTTAAAGGTAATGACATTACAACAGGCAGCACTCTCAATACTCAACACTCTCATATACACTTTTTTGTCTAGCATCAATATCAGGAAGTAAAAAGCATCATGTCCTTCTTTTCAAGTGTGTCAGTTTCTACTGTAATTGCAAATACATTCTCATTGGCATCGCTTTAAAAGAGAAAGCAATTCATTCACTTCTTCTGTGCCAAGTTCAGTAGCTCACTCAGTACTGTATGTGTTATAGATACATTGCTTCTATCTCTAACTTAAGTACCTTGACACAAATATACAGTATATGAAGGAAGATCCAGATGAAAGCGCTAGTTTGGGACAAAGAGTAAAAGTCTACTTCAAGAGTAGAGAATAGAGGGTCGACAGTGGAATGAGTGATTTGAGTAGCATGGAAATCGCTGTATTATTAAACTCAATCTGATAACCCTACCTGCTACTTGCAACTCCTACCATCCATCCAATTTATCTCCAAAGCTCTTTCAGATAGGTCAAGAACATTGCAAGTCTAGTTGGCAATTTGCACATAAAGAAAGTGTTAAAAAGGAAAATAGAGATAAAAGATTCACCAAAGAGACAAGAATGAACTGTGTACAAGATTTAGGAAATGAGGAAAATTAATGCTGGAAATACAGGTACTTTTATATATTGTCATAAAGGTCAGCACTAGGTAATGGTATTTAGGCCCTATGCATGCAACTAATTAAATAATGCCACTAACAGCCGAAAGTATGAAGACATCTAAGCATTATACCCACAAATGGTCCAAAATGGCATTTATATACAGTGGCTTGTAAGAGTATTTATACCCCTTGAACTTTTTCATATTTTGCTACGTTACAACCATAAACGTAAATGTATTTTTTATTGGGATTTTATATCATAGACACAAAACACTAAGTGGCACATAATTAAGAAAAATTATAAATGGTTTTCAAATGTTTTCTCATAAATAAAAATCCTTGTGTCTGGTGTGTTGCTTGGGCTTCATGATGCTGTTTGTTCACTAATGTTCTCCCACAAACCTCTAAAGGGCTTCACAGAACAGCTGTATTTATACTGAGATTAAATCACACACATGTGGATTCTATTTATTAATTATGTTTCACTGGAACAGGTTTTTATTTAAAAAAAAATTGAAAACCATTCGTCATCTTTCTTCCTTCCAATAAAATGCATGAATATTTTTGCAAGGCATTGTAGATATAGTATTGATCCACCATTAGCTATTATATAAACCTCTACTCTTCTGGAAAGACTGTCCACTAGATTTTGTAGCTACTTTCTTGGATTGGTTTATTTCAGTGGCAAGTTTCTTACAGGGTCGGGTTGCCAGCCTGATGCCTGATCATATCTGAGCAGTTGAGGGTGAACAACCTTGCTCAAGGTCCTAACATTTAGCGGTTGGTGAGTATTAATGAGTTCAGGCACTTATGTTGAGTGAGAATGTGCGATCTGCATTCCAATTGTTCCCAAAGGTGTTCAGTGAGGTTGAGGTCAGGACGCCTGTGCAGGCCACTCGTGCTCCCGCACTCCAACCTGTCATAAAATATGTCTTGACAGAGCTCAGTTTGTGTACAGGTTTGGGCCTCTTAGGTCCAGTGAAGGGAAATCACATGTTTACAGCATACAAAGACGGTCAGGACGAAACAGAGTGACGGACAGAAGTAGTGAAATATCTCCGACTTAAATACAAATGCTTGGTCCTTCTCTCTCTTTCTCTCTCTCTCTGTTAACCTTTGTTATTTAATAATAATACTAATAATACTAATAATTATAATAATTGCAAGCTTGCATTACCTGCATTTAAAGCTTCTCACAAGCAAAAGCACCATGCCTGGCATCTGCAGGATTACCCATTACCATCATCATTCTTTTTTTTTACCCTCATGAAATCCTGAGCCAGTTACCCATTTTACAGATGGCAAGGTTATTTTCATTCCCTTGCGCAGCCTGGATAGCAATACACCTACACGTATTTGGTAAACATACTGCATAAAGATTATTTTGATTGTAGTAGTTCTGTACAGAAAATTTTTTATAAATTTGGGACATTCTATCAGCGCCATGTATTCTAGCTACTCTTGTCCCAGTTGCCCTTTATATACTTAGTCTTGATTATTGTCTTTGAATTTTTATTGTCTGCTGTTGATTTATTTTACTGTTCTGAATATATCTTCTCTCTCTAGGGTCTCTCAAGGTCTCAGTCTAATCAGCCTCATAAGTATCCATTTAGATTTTTGTTTTCATGTATGAAATCAGTAAAACTCTTCACTGTTATTCATAGACTCCTTCATCATCAGTAACTGCTTTATCCAGGCTAGGGTCTGGGTTTGAACTGAGCAACCTGGATTGAATGACAGTCAGCATACGGAGTACTTACATTTTGTAGGGAAATTTATAGCAGCCAGTGTAACTATCTAATGGGATGGAAAATATGGGAGGGAAAAAATGGAATTAACGCAGGTCTTTTCAGCTATTAGTATTGTGCAGTGTGGTATTTTTCTACTATTTGCATGTTCGGATTTCTAGGTGAATTTGTCTTTAAGGTGTTTGGTGGTTGGTGTAGTGGTTAGCACTGTCGTCTTGCACCTCCAGTGTCTGGGTTTGATTCCTGGCCAGACTCGATTCCCGTCTCTGTGTGCATGGAGTTTGCATGTTATCCCCTTGCTTGGTGGATTTCCTCCCATAATCCAAAACATGCAGATTAGGCTAATTGGTGTTCCCAAATTCCCTGTAGTGCGTGAATGAGTGTGTGTATGTGTGCCCTGCGATGGATTGGCACCCTGTCCAGGGTGTACCCCGCCTTGTGCCCTAAGTCTCCTGGAATAGGCTCCAGGCCTCCCTTGACCCTGAATACAGAATAAAGCAGTATAGATGATTAGTGAGTGTTCAGTGGTATGTGGCTCTGTTGTTAGATACTCTATGTACATTTAGCTGGATTAGTTTCTCTCTTGAATGCTGAATTAGGATCTTTCAGTACGGTGGCTTAGAGGTTAGCACTGTCGCCTAGCACCTGCAGGGTCTGGGTTCGATTCCCGCCTCGGGTCTGTGTGCGTGGTGGGTTCCCTCCAGGTACTCTGGTTTCCTCCCACGGTCCAAAGATATGCAAATTAAGATAATTGGCATTTCCAAATTTTTAAATTGACCATAGTATGTGTACTGTATGTGTGTGTGCCCTGTGATTGTTTGGTGTGCATCCCACCTTGTGCTCTAACTCTCCTGGGACTCAGGTGGTATAGATGATGAGTGATTGAGTTTCTCAGATCATTAAATAATTTCAAATTAGTGGAAAGTGGAAGGTACATTTACTTTGTTATTGTACTGTAGTAGTATTATTAGTATTAAAATACTTTTTACTTTGACTCTAC
Source organism: Clarias laeviceps (assembly GCA_030014305.1). Classification (NCBI taxonomy): domain Eukaryota; kingdom Metazoa; phylum Chordata; class Actinopteri; order Siluriformes; family Clariidae; genus Clarias; species Clarias laeviceps. The sequence continues at coordinate 11,368,116 of JAQMYJ010000021.1, forward strand.
TACATCCCGCAACTAAAATCTTAACTCCGCTACATTTTGGCATGGCATAACGTTACATAAACATAAAGAGTGGTTTGGCGTATGGGAAGTGGTAATATTATGAAGAATTGCATGGTTTGCTATCTCTAACCATGTAGCAGGTGTTTAAAATCAGAAGTAGAGATGAAACAGCACATCAACAGTACAGTCAAGTAAGGACAGAGAGAAAGAGAGAGATTATTTTACTATAAATTTTAAAGCTACTGTAAGATAATACAAGCTCTCTTGTATTACTGATCTTTTATACTATTGCTCAAGTCAAACTGTAAATACAGAATGTCTACTTTTACTTGAGTAATATTTTACCTAGTGTACTTTTCGAATACAGGTTTAGTTTACTTCACCCACCTCTACAAATGGATGACCTGTTGCATATTGCAGACATCTAACACAAATCGAAGCTACAGAGTCTGACTAAGTGCATCGTGCTCTCTAAAAAGCTAGTAAAGCACAGAGTTTATCTGGAGCATTGTAGAGATTGTAGGTGTTGCTACACAGTCAATGGCTATTGAGCAAACCACTGCACTAGAGACTGTGGAGCCAAAGTGCATGGAATCCCACACATTAGTAAACCTTTCAAGGAATGCTCACTCCTGGAATCTTTATTTAAGTTGAAGTCAATGTCAGATTCAACTGCTGCACTTCCAAACACTGCACCTCAGGGGATCAAATTCTAAAAGATTAAGGGGTGGACGTTATAGGTATAAAACCAGCCTGCATCCGACTGACCACATCTAAGCTTCCCTTTTTTTCCTGCACGTTGCATTTGTGTTTGCCCAAGAATCACCACCTGTATACGTGAGGTATATTTAGGTAACTGCATTTATACCTGGCCACACTGAATAGCAAAAATGCTAACACGTACACGTATGTTAATATTGTGTGAAACCCATGAATGTTCATGACTTTATTTACCAAAGACAAAAAAATAAATAAAAGCTATATTTGCTTTAGCACATAACCCAAATACACACAAGAAAATGTAATGACTAAATGAGAAATGTATTAAATATTATCCCTGACACATCACTGATCATCCTATATCCATGCACCAGAGGCATTGCTCACACCATAGTTTATTGGCATGAAACATTTTGCATTGATTATTAGATATTGTTAAAATATATTATATTTTGTTAAATCTATTGGTCAAATATCTTAAGTGAATGCAGAACATAGTGAGGAATGAAAGGTTCCAGCCTACTGTGCTTCCCAGCAGGAATTCTTAGCTGTCAGAATGTTGTGGTGATTTAATTAGGATGACGTTGTTATAGGGCTGTTAAAGAAAGTTAGAATTGCTTAATGTAATGATGTCAGAACAATGTTGACAACATGACAACTGGATAATGCACAAACGACTTCAAAACAAACCCGATGTCAAAATACAAATAAGAGCAAATTACTGAAATATTAATTTGATCCGTTCTGTGAAAGCACACATGATGCAATTTGCACAATGTGCAAACATCATATTACAGTAAAGTAATTTGGAAGCTTAGCTCATGGTAATATTTACAAAACAAATAAAAAAAAAAATTAAACACTAACAACACAAAAAGAAACATGACACGAGATACACACTGTTTGTGTGTGCCAAGCATCGTCATATATTACAATACTCATGTCATATATTGCAATGGTGTGGCCATTATGGATTGATGTGATTTTATATCACTGGAATAAATATCTCATTTACTGTAAGTATTGCATTACCTTCTGTGAAGTTTGTCCAGATAAAGATTTTTTTTGTGTGTGTCCAAGGCTACCTATGTGGTTAATAAGCACCGCTGTAACTTACATGATCTATAGCTCAAAAGACATGCGGCAATGTTTTTATGATATTAGAGCTACAGCCCCCTCTGTTAGAGCCCTCTTGACACTGAGGCCATGTCCACACATAGCCAGGTATTTTTAAAAACTTATTAATAATTCTGTCCACACGACCTACATTTAAAAAATATCTTTGTCCGCATGAAAATGCAAAACGTCCTGTTAAGTGCTGTTAGGAGCATCCCTAATCAACAGGGGGCTAATCAGAAGCCAGTAGACAAAACGTCATCACCGGTTGCGCTTTGTAGAAGTACGACGGGTCTCATCCAAAACCGCCGTCACTGTAGCATGTATGTAGCAGCAGTGATTCAGGCACCTCTGTTCGTTAACATAATGTGTGAGTAACTGCATGTGTATGTACACGTATGTAAAAATCATGAACACAGTCACTGGTTTACTGTACGTAAGTCCTCCATTGCACAAATATCCTCATAAACAAAGCTCAAGGAGACTGGCACACAGTCATTGGCACACAAGGTGACGTTACAACAAGCCAAAATCTCTGTTTCCTCTGTCCACACAACACCACTGAAATCTTCACTTTGGACGGAGTTTTCCAAACACTCCGTTTTCAACGACCAAAACTATATTTGTGGACGAAAGACCAAAACCACAGATAAAATCCCTGTTTTTAAAAATACCCGGCTACGTATGGACATGGCCTGATACCCCTAACTAAAATCCAGTGGAACCAATTGCCTTCAGAAGTCACCTAATAAGTACATCAAGTCCACCGGTGTGTAATTTAATCTCAGCCCTCAGAGGTTTGTTAGAGAACATTAATGAACAAACAGCATCGTGAAGCCCAAGTTACACACCACACAGGTCAGGAATAAAGTGGTGGAGAACTTTAAAGCAGTCTAAGCTTATTAAGAAAATACCCCAAGCTTTGAACATCTCACGGAGCGCTGTTCAATCCATCATCCATCATTCTTTGAGTCCTGATTAAAGTAAGATTTCATGTCAATCTTTTTCCGATTGTATTTTTGGACCTGGTTGCTCTGATTTCCCTTAGGAAAGCTCTCAGGACTTCTGCTTGTGAGTTTACCACTGTTTAATTTTGTCTCTAGTCTAGCAAATTAACTTTTATTTATTTAAATAGCTAAATTGCCATGGTGAGTTTTGTTAATTAAACCTTTATTGCTCGAGTGTCATCCCTACATTTGTTCTCCGTCTTAACCTGCCGTTCTAACTGCATTTAAATCCACACCAGCTGTGAGGCACAGCATAAAAATGCACACTCATCTATCCTGCTGTGTAGAAATCCATCCAAATTCATTTAAAATAACACCATTCTATCCTGTGCTTTTAGGATGCCAATAGTATGCTTGATCAAATTTGCATTTCACACAAGAGGTGAGATTGCCTCTGCAGAGGAACTGTTGTGCCACACTTTTACTTGACTGTCTTGTATAACCTTCACTTGATACTTTCTGTTTAATTTAATCTCCCAATCATTCAACATTTGTTGACTCTTGGGGTAAAAACAGATCATGAGGATAAAACTATATGGTAAGGTCTTTAGTTTTGAATTGCAAAAAATTTATAATATAAATAATTCTGCCCAAAGGTCAAGAAAATATAACATTATACAAGCTTTAAAAAAATATTAATAAATTAGGGCATGTAATCCTGTTCCAATAACCCCCATGTATTAATCAATCTATTTTCAATTTATCTTTCTTTCAATCCTAGAAAATATGTCTATACACCAATAATGCCCTTTCCTTAGAAAAAAAAAAAAAAATCACACTAGAAAACTGTATTCAGAGAATATTTTAATCATAGAATCTGCTCTTTTGTAGATGATGAATGATTTATGTCTCACAGTTGACTAGTGCTTGGTACTTTTTTAATCTCAGTGCTCCAATTATGCAGTGAATGAACATAAGCATTTCATTCCCATTCATATGGTTGGCTGCTGGAGCGTCGTATTTAATTCTTTTAACTCTAGATGTGGATTTTTATTTTCTTCCTCTTGTTATTGTGTATAATATGCAGGAAGTTTGTGGTATTTTAAAAGGATCTTAATACATCATTTTATCAGTTTTTGTTTTAGATTAAAATTTACAGCATTTTATGGAGCACTTTATGCCTTACTGGAATTCTTCAAGGAACTCTACCTTCTCCATCACAGTGCTTCCATGCTGGGAAAACTGCATTCAACTTATTGTTTGGCCAAAAGTTTTGAGAATGCGCCGTCATGCCAATAGTATGCCTTAGTAATAGTAAGCATCCTAAGAACATTCACGTGTTGGGTTGCTCCTCAGCCAAGGGAGTGTGCTCACTCACAATTTTACCTAAGAACACAGCCATGAATAATAAATAGTAGAAAAGAATTCTCCAAGAGCAACTTCTCCCAACCATCCAAGAACAGTTTGGTGACAAACAATGCCTTTTCCAGCATGATGGAGCACTTTGCCATAAGACAAAAGTGATGATAACTAAGTGCCTCGTGGAATAAAACATCAAAATTTTGGGTCCGTGTCCAGGAAATTCCCCAGAACCTGGACAGCATGCCAGAAGTCTTGAAAAAAAATTGTCTACATTGCAGTATTGATTCTTTGCATATTTGCCTGTGTATCTCTATATAGGTTTAAAACCCACAATGGACAGGCAATACCACAATGGGTAGAAATGACAGCACTGGTTTCTGTTGTTCCTACTTTTGTTCCCATTAGGGGTCACTACAGCGATTCAGCCAAACTGCATATTTGATTTGGCACAGGTTTTAAACAAGATGCCCAGAATTTTCTCCAGGCTTGGGACTGGCACTGACTAGACTTTTTTTGACATCTGGGAATCAAGCTTGCAAGAAAGCCAGAGATAGAGGCAGAATTCTGGCTTTGACAGTTGATAAACTATAGCCTGAGTAAAATGCCTCCAAACTAATATATTTGTTAGTTCCACAGTATTTCCCAAAACTCTACATAACCATCTATGATCCTGACCAGTTACGTGTCATACAGCATCATCATGTTCACAAGCATGACCTATTTACTCATGCATGCACAAAACTTAAAACATCTTTTTTTTTTTTTTTGATGGGTTCCATTTCCAAAAGCACACCATCCATCCATTTAGGAACCTCTGAAGTCCAACTAGGGACTGTGGAGGCCATTGTATTTATTTCCTTGTTTACGACTGTGGTAGGACCTCCAATCAACTTGGATCCTGATGCCTAAAATTTCCGTGACATTAAACTATAAACTTAAATAATAAAAGCTGAATAATTTGATAACAAGCCATCTATTTATATCTGTGTTTGTATCTGGCTAGAACACATTAATATGTTTTATTAGATTATATCCCAGGTATAACACTAGACATGTGTTCCTTCAAGAAAATTTACAGTAATAGGTGTTGTAATTTTAGAGTGAGTAATGTTACAACTAGCAAAAGTTCAACCTTTCATTTCGATGAAAAACAACCTGATGAAAAATGACAATAAAAAAAAAAAAGATTTTTATTCCAGCACTGCGGGAGTTTAAAATGAACATACCAGAGTTGGAGCAGCATCAAAATGTCACAAGCGCAAGGAGCAAAAGCAAGGTCAAAAAAAAAAAAACAACAACAAGTGGAATGAACATAAATAAAAACAACAGTGCAATGGGTTGATAAATATGTGGATCGGTATCAGGAAATGTTTGCATGTTTATTCTTTAATTTCAACAATGGACCATGAAAGCACTTTAAATCGCTCTTTTTACATGAATAATTTACCATATCATTCATCCATATGATAAATGCTTGAAAGTAAAGTCAGATAATTTGATCTCTGGTGGGTTGCCTTACATAAAGTTCTATGAGGAAGTAAGTTCATGGTAAAGTGTGGGTGTACTCTGACATTGTTTAAATTATACAACAGTTAAGTCTGACTGATTGACCTAATTAGACGAGAGGCATTTCACAAGTGGTGATATTGAACATAACATCAGTGGGATTTATAACTATATGTACTGTATCTCTCTGCGTCACAAGTGTTCTAACAATTGTTAATGACACTAACTGTTTGCCAGCATGGGTAAAAGTAGGTCAGTACTGTTTTCAGTACCGGAAAGAGGGGAGAGCAGCTGCCTTAAACATCACTTTGTCTCTTTAATAATTGCTTCTATTTCATTCCAAATTGCCTTTGAACATCCATGTTGTTTTGTTCATGGTTAATGAAAGCTCACTCACTCACCTTCTATATCGCTTTATAGTGTATTCAGGGTTGCAGGGGGCCTGGAGTCTATTCCTTAGGGCATGAGGCGGGTTACACCCTATCCATCGCAGGGCGCACACACACACATACACACCCTCACACACTACAGGCAATTTGGGTACGCCGATTAGCCTAATATGCACGTCTTTGGACTGTGAGAGGAAACCCACCAAGCAAGGGGAGGACATACAAACTCAGAGCTTACAGAGACTTGCACACAAAGATGGGAATCGAACCTTGCCAGAAATAAAACCCTGAAGGTGCAAGCACAAGTGTTAACCACTACACCACCGAGCTGCCCTAATTATAGCTACAAAGCTATAACAGACTTTTAAGACAAGGCTGAATACCTCTAAATCCCTCTCTAACCGCTGATCAAGGACACTACTTGGTGTGTGGAACAAGGGATTGTACACCAGCTAGTGCTCTAGCTTTTCTAATTACCACTATTTGAAGTTACCTGATATTCCGAAGTGGAATAAGTGGAAATAATATGGAAGTATAACAGTGCCAAAATTCCTCAAAGCAAAACAGCGCAATGAATCACATGAACTGAAAAAAAACGTGTCGCAAAAAAGCAGTTTGAATTTTTCTGCTTTGAAATTTGATCTGAATGAAATTTTTTTTACAGCATTTATACTGTTTGAAATTTTAGACACTGCAATTTATTGTGGTTGTATATTTCAACTGAAAATGTAATTCAAGCATTTAAAATTCAAT